>JASAMX010004922.1:0-12888 GCA_030248175.1 Microlaimidae sp. YZB2_3 | reverse complement strand
TTGCTTTTGGTTGGGTTGGTGTCTTGCTGGTTAGGGGGGTGGTTAGAAATGGGCCTTAGGGGGGGGGGGTCAGGGGTTAAGGGGTCGATGGGGGGAGGGGTCAAAAATGGGCCTTAGGGGGGATAGGTCTCAGAGTGACGTAGGGGGGGGTGACCCCCCCCTACACCCCCCCCCCCCCCCCCCCCTTCGGTGACCTATGACTGCAACAAAAGACGGTATTTTTTTCTGACCATTTGAAAGTTTAAAATGGCCATTTCTCAAAACAAGGATTTTTTTCATTGACTCGTTCTGCCGTAGTAAGCGACGACTTTGACCAATTTTAACGATCAAGGTATCAAATTAAAGTAAAAAGTAGCCGCTTTCTTTGTGTGCATATTTTTTTAACGTAAATTGTTACACCCTTTGAGTCATCTTTCACATGCAGATTATTGAAACACACCATTTTTTTGTGGGTTCATAACTCCTGAACCAGTGGAAATATTTTGTTAAAAAAATTTTGTGGGTTATTGGAGGCAGGGGTACGGTTTTCACAAATAATTATCAAAATCTAAAACAAAAAGTTTGACTTCGCACCGCACCTTTAAGAATGAATTATTTTTACTTGTAAATATCTTCTTAAATTTCAACTATATGATGTAATCTGTCGAGCTCGAGCCATCTCATGAGTATTGTTAAACATAAAAAACTGGCA
Source organism: Microlaimidae sp. YZB2_3 (assembly GCA_030248175.1). NCBI lineage: Eukaryota > Metazoa > Nematoda > Chromadorea > Desmodorida > Microlaimidae > Microlaimidae sp. YZB2_3. Next base: position 12,197 of record JASAMX010004922.1, on the reverse strand, counting down.
AAAAACCAATGAAATATGTACACAGTAAATTATTAAAGGTGTCACAAAGTATTATTTTACATCAAGAATATAAATTATTAGTTCCACTAAGACTTTAATATAAATAATCATATATATTTAGTTAAAAAATTATTTAACTACCTACTTAACTACTTAATAGTTAACTATCTACTTTGCTTTTTGGCTAACTATTACAACACTAATAATACTGTTAAATTGTTATTACAAAAACATTAATTACTTTAGATTATAAGCAATAAGCCATTCAACGCTGAAATTCCTGTGGAATTAGCTGTGGATAGTTTCATAACGCCTAACGAATTGTTTTACGTGAGAAACCATTTGCCTGTGCCCCCAAAGGTATATAAAAATCAAAATCATTTATGATATGTCAGAGCATTATGATGTTTTAAATTGTTGAATTTAATTAAATCGAGAGGTTAATAAAATAAATTTCCAACATTAAAACTTCTCATTGATTTATAATAGTGCTGTAATTCAATAAATCTGCAAATAACAAATTTGTTATAGTTATAATATCATGTCATGTTTTTGATAATGGTTATTTTTGAACATAATTATAAAAAAATTATCAAAATTATATTTTTTAGTGTTTCTGCCTTTTTCCTAATTGTGTTTATAAAAATTAAAGGAATTTTATGTTTTTTAGCCCGATATAACGAAGTTTTTGACCCGTAAAAAGAAAAAACTGTGAGAACCAATATCTCTCTCTGTAGCTGATCTTAAAAAGAAGTATGTTAAATATTTAAACCATCTTTTGTCCTTATCGTCAATGTAATTCAGTCTGATTATAATCGCAGAAAAAAAATTCTTCCTACAGGGAATGATTGATTCCTTCATCTCTGTATTTAATGTTTAGCTTATTATACAGTCCAAAGTAAAAAAAAATTATGTCTTATCGTGCCAAGTCTAATTAGAATTAATTACTAATTTATTTTTTAGCTTCTTAGTACTGAATTCCTTGAACATTTTGTTAGCAGTGTTCGGGATGCCCCAAAGTTTTAAAAGGGAATGTGTGGGCAGAAGGCAGAGAAAATTGGTGGTAAAATCATATCGTTAAAAATCTCATGAAATTTTAGGAAAACCCCCTTAAAATAATTGTTTTTCTTACAAAATAATTTATAGAAGACAGGCGAGATTCGCATGTATTAAAACGCTCAAAATAGGGTTTTGCAGATAAACCTTGTAATTGCCCTCCTAAGTAAAATTCTAACTCATTTTTACCTTAAAATTTAAGTTTGGAGGCAGTTTAGATAGATATCATATGAAAAATAATGTTTTTTGCATTTTTAAAAATTGGGGAAAGGCAGTAACGACCCTCCCCCCTGTGAGTGAGGAAAAGAAGGGTTAAATAAAAATTTTTCCAGATTTTTTTGGGAAGAGGGGAGAGAAAAGATGGGGAGGAGCGGGCTTGCCCAATCCCTGTGTGGTATGGTTTATTTCCAATTTTTGAAATTGGCGTCATACCTTTTAAAAGTTTGAGACCCACAACTATACTTCGCTAAAAAATATCAAATTCAGTGTCTTTATAAGTTTTCGCTTGCAAAAATTGCACGTGATACCAATTTTAGCATTTCACAATTTACATTTTTTATTATTTTATTTAGGAAAATTAAAAAAAACGTAGTGGTAGTGATCATACATGGGCAAAAAAAAAGTGGTCCGGAGTGGGGGGGGGGGGGGGGAACCCCAAATAGGGGGGGGGGGGGGGTTAAAACCGAGAAAGGCAAAATACCCATATCTTTTTTTTGAGTGCATTTTACCCATATCGTTTTTCGATTTTGAAGAAAAAATAGGTAAAAAACGCTAATTTTAGGTCAAAAAGCCCTTTTTATAGCATTTTTGAGCTTTTTATTGCTTAAAACATTCATTTTGACCTAAAACTTAAGTTTGAGGCAGTAAATATTTAAAGACATTTTTTTCTTCATTTTTCCAAAATTGGGGGGGGGGGGGGTTAACTCTCCCCCCCCCACTTCTAGTGGGGGGGGGGGGACCCTTTAGAATTGGGGGGGGGGGTACCCCCCCCCAACCCCCCCCGTGCCCATGTATGGTAGTGATGAACAAGTTTTAACAGGAAAATTCACAAGAAATACAAAAATAAAAATTTTATGTTCTTCTTCTTCTTCTGTTTGCTTTTGTGGCAGAGAATATTGGTGATGAATATTGAATATTGTTTTCTTTACCAAAACAATGTTATGTTCTTGTTCTCTCCACGTTCTTTGTCGGTGTTTATTTTAATAAATGAAACAAACGACGAACGTTATGTTCTATTTTTTAAACAAATTATATCAAATTCCGCAAAGATGTTTATTTTTTCGCCGGGGCGCCAAAAATGTTAGAAAAGGAATTTTATAAGGATAAGCGACCTTTAAGCTGACTCCGGTCCATACGGCGTTGCTCATGGCCCCCGATCCCCAGGGCAATCCCATGACGGCTTTCACCCGGCTGAACTCCTGGCGGCGATTCCCGGCGCATTGCACAGCCGCCGTCACGGATACCTCCTTGTATCTAAAAAAATTCCAGATTATTTTAAAGTTTTCTTCAAAAAAGTTTTAGGTTTTTTTAAGTTTTCAGTCTAAAATATTTTTACTTGAAATTTATTTTTCAAAAATTTCTGCTTAATAATTAAAAAAATTTTGGATTTTTTGAAGTTTTTATTTTTTTTTCTTCAAAAAGTTATTTTTTAAATTTTCCGCTTATTTGGCTAATACCAAAACTAATTAAGATTTTTATCATAAAATTTTTAAAAAAATTCGAATTTTTTTAATAAAAACTTCCGTTTAAAAATTTTTCCTTTAAAAATTTTTGTTTCTTAATGTTTATCAAAAAATTAACTTAGTAACTTATAATAGTTTTGTGCGCCTACGCTATGCGGTCCCGCCCTTTATTACTAGCTGTCCTTCTCCTTTAAAAAAGCCTATTTTCGCTTCTTTGACATATTTTTCGGATTTTTACTTAGGAGGGCAATTACAAGGTTTATCTGCAAAACCCTATTTTGAGCGTTTTAATACATGCGAATCTCGCCTGTCTTCTATAAATTATTTTGTAAGAAAAACAATTATTTTAAGGGGGTTTTCCTAAAATTTCATGAGATTTTTAACGATATGATTTTACCACCAATTTTCTCTGCCTTCTGCCCACACATTCCCTTCTAAAACTTTGGGGCATCCCGAACACTGCTAACAAAATGTTCAAGGAATTCAGTACTAAGAAGCTAAAAAATAAATTAGTAATTAATTCTAATTAGACTTGGCACGATAAGACATAATTTTTTTTTACTTTGGACTGTATAATAAGCTAAACATTAAATACAGAGATGAAGGAATTATTATTTCTGGAAGGAAGGATTTTTTTTCTGCGATTAAGATTACTTAATTACATTGATGTTATAAGGATAAAAGATGGTTTAAATATTTAATTTAACATACTTCTTTTTAAGATCAGCTACAGAGAGAGATATTGGTTTGCATAGTTTTCCTTCTACGGAAAGTCTAAACTTCGTTATATCGGGCTAAAAAACATAAAATTCCTTTAATTTTTATAAACACAATTAGGAAAAAGGCAAGAAAACAATAAAAAAATATAATTTTGATAATTTTTTTTATAATTATGTTCAAAAATAACCATTATCAAAAACATGACATGATATTATAACTATAACAAATTTGTTATTTGCAGATTTATTGAATTACAGCACTATTATAAATCAATGAGAAGTTTTAATGTTGGAAATTTATTTTATTAACCTCTTTATTTAATTTAAAATTCAACAATTTAAAACATCATAATGCTCTGACATATCATAAATGATTTTTATTTTTATATACCTTTGGGGGCACAGGCAAAAGGTTGAAACCGTAAAACAATTCGTTAGGCGTTATGAAACTATCCACAGCTAATTCCACAGGAATTTCAGCATTGAATGGCTTATTGCTTATAATATAAAGTAATTAATGTTTTTGTAATAACAATTTAACAGTATTATTAGTGTTGTAATAGTTAGCCAAAAAGCAAAAGTAGATAGTTAACTATTAAAAAGTAGTTAAATAGGTAGTTGCCAATAATTTTTTAACTAAATATATATGATTTATTTATATTAAAGTCTTAGTGGAACTAATAATTTATACTCTTGATGTAAAATAATACTTTGTGACACCTTTAATAATTTACTGCGTCCATATTTCATTGGTTTTTTGTCAGTTTTTTATGTTTAACAATACTCATGAGATGGCTCGAGCTCGACAGATTACATCATATAGTTGAAATTTAAGAAGATATTTACAAGTAAAAATAATTCATTCTTAAAGGTGCGGTGCGAAGTCAAACTTTTTGTTTTAGATTTTGATAATTATTTGTGAAAACCGTACCCCTGCCTCCAATAACCCACAAAATTTTTTTAACAAAATATTTCCACTGGTTCAGGAGTTATGAACCCACAAAAATGGTGTGTTTCAATAATCTGCATGTGAAAGATGGCTCAAAGGGTGTAACAATTTACGTTAAAAAATATGCACACAAAGAAAGCGGCTACTTTTTACTTTAATTTGATACCTTGATCGTTAAAATTGGTCAAGTCGTCGTTACTACGGCAGAACGAGTCAATGAAAAAAATCCTTGTTTTGAGAAATGGCCATTTTAAACTTTCAAATGGTCAGAAAAAAATACCGTCTTTTGTTGCAGTCATAGGTCACCGAAGGGGGGGGGGGGGGGTGGGGGGGGCGGCCCCCACCCTACGGCCTCTGAGACCTATCCCCCCCCCCTAAGGCCCATTTTTTGACCCCTCCCCCATCCACCCCTTGAACCCCTGACCCCCCCCCTAAGGCCCATTTTTGACCACCCCCCCTAACCAGACAATCCCAAAAAATGCTAAAAAATGGTCAAATTTCGTCAAAAATTGTCAATTTTGGTCAAAAAAATGGTACCCAGGGTGTGACCCCCCCCCTGCTTTTTTTAAAAAAAAAACACCCGGGGGTTTGACCCCCCCCCCCTGGAGGTCAAAAACCTCCACACCCCGGGGTGTGGACCCCCCCCCCTGAGCCGTCGAAGGTCGGTGACCTATGGTTGCAGTATTTGATAAAAAAATGTTTTAACACTCTAGGTAAGCTACGTTTTTATGTATTTACCCCAAATCAAACATGTACTGTGGCTGATAAAAATTAAATTTTTTGTTGCGACTCTTTTTGTCAAAAGCAGCATTTTATTATTTATTCAGAGTCAGAATGAGTCAAATATACAGTGACTCGTTGTGTCACTTTAGGTATAATAGAGTCAATACCTGATTGACTCCATCTGGTTTGTTAGTAACAAGGTTTAAAAATCTTTCCATAGATGTTTTTGGTTGGGTCCGCTAGGGGGGTCCACCCCCGGGTGGAAGGCCAAAATTTTTTAGAGGGGAGGTCCAGGGGGGTACGGACCCCCTGGCTTTTTAAGGGGGGGGCGACCCCGGGTGCGAGATTTAAAATTTAGGGGAGGGGGGTCAGGGGGGTGCCAATTTGTCAGCAAAATTTTTTAAACTCAATAATTTATGTGTTTTTATGTCTAATATTGAATTTTATTTATTAAAACAGCCTATTTAGGCCTAAAAAGTGTATTTAAACACTGTTTTTAACTAAAAACATGTGTTTTGACAGTAAATAAAAAAATATTTTTTTATTTACTATTTACTTTTTTTATTTACGGGAGGGGGGGGGAGGGGGGTCCAGCCTTCCAGGGGGTAGGGTCGGACCGCTCTCGAGCTTGGGGGGGGAGGGGGGGGGCCCCCTGGATTTTTTCCAGGGGGGGGGGGTCCAAATTTTGGCTCTAGGGGGGGGGGGGTTCACCCCTCTGTCCCCCCCAAAAAACATCTATGCTTAGAAAACGAACTTTAACTCATATTTTGTTACAAAAGGCTTTTTATTAAGTTTTTTGTAGCAATCATTAGTTATTATAGTAATTTCCACATACAAAATAGTTACCAGCTCTATATTTAATAACTTTTATGTCGTTTTTACTATTGGGTTATTTGAGAGCTTTTTTATTAAAAAATTCGTTGCCCAAGGTACTCTTACTCGTTTGGTTTTGGTTAAGTTACTTTTATTAATAAGTTAATTTGATTTTGATTTTGCTAAGGCCTTAGTGGTTCCATTATTGATCAGGCTTGCCTTTGCTTATTATTCACTAATTTATTGGTTTTTAGGTTATTTTTAGGCACTGCTTTGGTATATTGATCTGATTCATTGTCTGGTTTGTCTTTAGTAGTGTCGGGTTGGGTCATTTGGTAACTATAAATAATGCGTTTAAGTACCTTCCTTTGGTATTAATCACTAATTTAAAGGTTTTTTTAGGTTATTCTGCCCATTTATTTGTTTATCACGCTTAACTCTTTCCCTACTTGGTTCATGACCTGATTTGGTGTCTGACTTTGTGTATGGTAGTGCTTGGCTATTACAAGAAAAAAAATAATGTCCTTGTTCTTTTTTCACAGCAGTTCACATATTAGGGATAATACTTTTGTGATATGATTTTGTAAAAAGTAACAATAAGCACCAGGCCATAGTCAAGCCGGCTACTATTAGCCCTTCCTTGATTCTATGGGTAAGATGAATGCATATCATATGATTATTGATTTTACAAAAAAATGACAGTGTAAGTCGTTTTAGCGAATAGTAGCTATTTAGTGAATTTAGCAAATAGGTAAAACACAAAGTGTCCATGTTTCCATGAGCCCTATCTTCACAGTTCAATTCTGAAACCACATTGTTGAAACTTAGATTCTTGTTTAACAAAACAGTGAGTATTGGACACAATATAAGTTAATTATTTATTTCGACTCATTTTGTTAAACATAGCATTTTAAATTTTGCAGTTATCCATATATTCAATGAGTCGAAAACATGTTGAGTATTTTGTGATCACAAAGTATACCCCAGTGAATAAATCATACACCGTTTGACCCACTATTACATGAACTTACAAATTGTGACTCAATGTTACATGACCTGATTTCTCCGTATTATAGTTCGTTTGCAGTTGGCTCCTTTTGCCTGAGGTGTAGATGGTGGTTTTCTACTCAAAACGCAAAAATTTTAAAAAAAAATTAAATTTTTCCGTTGACTCATTCTGCCGTAGTAACGACGAAGTATTTGTTGAGATATTGTGTTTTTCGTACAAAACACCCTCGATTTTTTCGTTAAAAACATCAAACGACGGCAGTGATTTTATGAAGTTTGCGCAAACTTTTTCCCTTTTATTTCTTGTTTTTAGCAAAAAAATCGAGGGTTTTTTGTACGAGAAACGCAATATCTCGACAAATACGGCACCAATTTTTAACAATAAAGGTGTAAAATTAAGCAAAGGTAGAAAGTAACCACTTTCTTTGAGTGTAAAATTTGTAACTTAAGTAGTTTTACCTATTGAAAAATCTTTCACGTACAGAATTGTAAAAAAACACCATTTTGGGGGGTCATAACTCCTAAAACAGTGGAGATATTTTGTTAAAGAAAATTTTGTGGGCTATTGGGGGCAGGGCAGGGGTAAGGTTTGCACAAAAAATTATCAAAATCAAAGACTAAAAGTTTGACTCCGCAGTGCACCTTTAAGTAAAGTTATGTTTTGCTAACGTATTTTGCAAGCTTACATATTTCAAAAGCGTATTCAAAAAAGTTTGGTTTTTTTATCTGTTTTATTGGATAACGGTGCTGATTTGTTGGGGTTCACAAATATTATTTTAAGTTTTAGTTGGATTATTTTTTTTGTCATTTCACTGCAGTTTTTCCCGGTTTCTTGCAAAAACGTTCTTTGCTTTATCTTTGTGCTTAAATTTTATATAATTTTTAGATGACGTAGCATTTATTGAATCAAGATATTTAAGATTTACACAAATAACAATTAGATTTATGATTAAACATTTAATCAAAAAATAATCCCACACAAGATTTAACACAACACACAACTTTTTATGGTTTTAAAAACCCACTTGAAGCGGATTCCAAAAAAAAGATGATATATTACAATTGTTTGTTTCATTTATATTACCTTGTTGGACAATATAAGCGGAAAGTTCAAATTTTGTTTAAGTTCAATATCACTTTATCACTATCATAAATTATCATTAGTTATCATCACTGAAACATTTTTTAAATCGTACATTGAAATCATAACAACTGTCATATATAAATATTTAAAAAACTATTTTTTGTTTTTTAATATAAAACTTAATTAAAAAAGAAAAAAATTGCATCGTACTTTTAACTAAAGTAAATAAAAACAAAGACACGGATTTTTGCTTTATTTGAACTAAAAAAGGAAATTAAAGTTTGCCTTTTATTATTGTTATTCAATTCAACAATTTATTTTATGACATAGTTGGAAAATTTAATTGTTAGTAGTTTTTCCACAAAATGAAACGTGTTATAAGAAAATAAAGTAGCACTTTTTTGTTGTTGCTTTACTCAAAGCATTACTACCTTTTAAAGTGAGTTCCTTAAAAACTAGCTTGTTGTTGTATAAAATCGCCGTTGAGTGTGCAGATCCGCATTTTTATTGAAGACACTTAGCGCGTGCAAATTACTGTGAATAGATACAGCCATAGGTCACCGACCTTCGACGGCTCAGGGAGGGGGGTCCACACCCCGGGGTGTGGAGGTTTTTGACCTCCAGGGGGGGTCACACCCCGGGGTGTTTTTTTTTGAAAAAAAGCACCCGGGGGTGCTTGGGGTGTTTTTACCATTTTTTTGACCAAAATTGACAATTTTTTGACGAAATTTGACCATTTTTTAAGCATTTTTTGGGATTGTGGGGTGGGGGGGGGGGTCGAAAATGGGCCTTAGGGGGGAGGGGGTCAGGGGTTCAAGGGGTTGGAGGGGGGGGGGAGGGTTCAAAAATGGGCCTTATGGGGGGGGTAGGTCTCAGAGGCCGTAGGGGGAGGGGGGTGCCCCCCCATTTCGGTGACCTATGGATACAGCTGTCATATGTGTAACATATGCGTGACTGCTCACTTTACTAACTACTCAGACCTTTGCTCGCCCGCGCCCCCCGGGGTTTTATTGAAAGGGGGCGGGGGTGGGGGCGATTTCAAAACGGGGGGAGGCACGGGGGGCAACTTTTTTTTGAAACGTGGAGGGGGCAATAAAACGGAAGGACCAAGCAGAGGAGAAAGAACAAAAAAGAGAAAAAAAAAAAGAAAAAAAAGAGAAAAAAAAGAAGGAAAAGGGACAAAAAAAGCGAAAATAAGGTAAAAATAGGTCTAAAATGGCTTAAAATACATTGAAATACGCAAAAAACTGCAAAAAATTCACGATGATGGCATCATCATAGGTCAAAATGGCGTCATAATTTTAGGGTTTTTTTTCTTTTTTTGGCGGGGTGGGGCAAAAAACGGGGGGGCATTTCCAGACCGTGCGCAGGTCTGAACTACTTTTTGTCTACTTCTTTAACTACTTTCTGCCTACTTCGCTAACTACTTTCTGCCTACTTTGCTAACTACTTTCTGCCTACTTTGTAACTACTTTGTTAACGACATTTGTTAACTACTTTATTTTTTAAAAGTAGGTAGTTAACTACTACTAGAAAACAAAGTAGGTAGTTAAGTAGTTAGCCAAAATTATGGTAGTTAAGTAGTTAACTACTTAAGTAGTTACCACAACACTAGAGTATATAACTTATTATCCTTGTTTTGTTTGTTTTTAAATATAATAATTGACGCAAATTAAGAAGAATTAAAAAGAAATGTTGTTTTTCCTATATTTTCTCTATTAATTATGAGTCGTAACTTTTTTATCACATGAATATTATGAACATTATGAATCAAAGTTTTGTTATAGTAATAGTGGTGACTGTTTGTGCCATATATAGTAACGAACATAGGTGAGCACGGTCGGGGAAGCTAGGGGGGGAGGGGGTTACCCGGGGTAAATCGAATTTTAAATTCTAGGAGGGGGGTCCCAGGGCGGTCCGGACCCCTTAGCTTTTTAGGGGGGGGTCGACCCGGGGAAATTCTGAAATCTAGAGGGGGGTCAAGTGGGGTCCGGTGTCCAAAGCAAAACAGTTTTAAACAATAATAACTTCAATAATTGTTCTTTGTATAGGATAATACTACATTTTATTGAATAAAAAGCCATATTCATGTATAAAAAGGGTGTAAAAGCATGAATATGTGATGAAAATTCACGTTTTTGGAAGAAAATTTAGTATAAAAAGGTACCTAAAGTTTTCCTGAGGGGGGAGGGGGTTGATTTTAAAATCTAGAGGGGTGTCAGGGGTAAAAAATTCGGAAATTTGGGGGGAGGGGGGCCCCTAGATTTTCGTCGAGGGGGGTCCCAAAATTTCGAGGCTAGGGGGGTGGACCCCACCCTGCCCCCTTTCTCACCTATGGTAACGAATATATATACCTTTAAGGCTGGGTGTCTGATTGGTTCGTTTCTGAAGGGGTCGTCGGGGTTGATGGCGCTTTGGGGGGCCGCAGCTTCTTCCGGGTCCAGGTTGCCTACTCGGAGCCCCTCCAGAATTTCCATTGTTTCTTCCGTTTTGTGCTGAGTGTAAAGTCCCCAGAAGGGCTCCAGAGCTCCGCCGGCGGCCATTAGGATACGATCCCCGCCTGGGTGACCCTCTGCAAATTCGCTGATATCATAAACACCATTCTGATAAGTTACCTAAAGCAAAAAATCGCATAATGTATTGTACTGAAGCATTATAACTGAGCTAGAGGGATAGGGTTGGGGTCTAGGTTTTTTTTTATGCCAAATCGACGCCAGTGACGCCTAGAATTTCCCGCTGGCGCCTAAAATTTTGGGTCTAGGCGCCAGCCTGGCGCCTAGATTTTTGGCCATAAACGTATTCTCTAACCGTTTTTTTAGTCAACCAGACAAAAAAGAACACAAAATTTTCTTTATTGTTTTAGTTTATCTACAATTTAATCTTTTTTATGATATATATATATATTATATATATGTAAAAATTTAGGTAAAAATTCTAACTGGTTACATTTTTTAATTAAAAAAACCCATTTAAAAGTAAAATTCTAAAAACACCTATTATTAGTTTTGATTAAAACCTGAAAATAACTTCTGAGAAAATCCTTTTTTGCTTGCACAGATATTGCAAGAATTTTCATAGTGTTAAAAAGAATTTTATTTTTAACACTAAAATGTTGAGCTTTAAGCAAGCTGTTGTTGTTGTTGTTGAATAACCTGAAACTTATCTTCTATTGCTCATTAGGAAATTTGCATTTTGTTTACACAGCTGACCATTAAATAAAAATTTCCATCATATGATAATGATTTGTTTAAACGGTGAACTAAATACACAGCACTGTTGCATATTTCCATTAGTCTGATGAAACCTCAATTTTAAAAAAGTACTCACAGCAATCTTTGACATGCGCGAAATCGCCACTTTTTCGAATTTATAGTTGTTTCTTACACAAACAAATAAAACCATTTGCTTCAAAAAGTGGCGATTTAGCGCTTGTCAAAGATTGCTGTGAATATTTTTTAAAATTGAGGTTTCATCAGACTAATGGAAATTTGCAACAGTGTTGTGTATTTAGTTCACCGTTTAAACAAATCATTATCATATGGTGGAAATTTTTATTCAATGGTCAGCTGTTCAAACGAAAAAAATGCAAATTTCCTATGGTTCACGTAATGTCCGTCTGAGACTAGTCCACATCTTTATGTCTAATCATATGCCCGGGGGAATATGCCCGGGGCAAAATCGCCCCTTTTTCCTTCTTTATTTTTTTAAATAAGGCATTTTTCATAGTTAGTTATAAGTTTCAATTGCTCATTTAATATGCGGAGCTCTGGAGTTTCTTCCGCTTTAAATGGTATGAGCTCCGGATCATGAGATTGGAGGGTAGGAATATAACGACTATAAATCTTTTGCTTTATAATGGCACGGCGGTATGAACTGATTAATGGTTATGGCAAACAGAAAATCTAAAATCAACATTTTTTCCATTTTAGATATAATTTCGCTGTTTAGGCAGAAAATCAGCAATAAGAATATAGATTGTTCTTTTATCTGATTACACATTAGTAGAAAAAAATACTAACAAATTTTATTATCCGTCAAACGAAAAACGACTGCTGATTTTTTCAACCAACGTGTTATTTAGGAGCAGTTTTAAACAGGGAAAATGTTTTATAATATGTACTAATGCACTATATTTTAAGCCTGTCGTTAATAAACGTAATTTT
>JASAMX010004921.1:0-10334 GCA_030248175.1 Microlaimidae sp. YZB2_3 | reverse complement strand
GGGACGGTAGCAAGACTTTCATTTTGGGGGGGAGGAATGAAAAGCAAAAAAAATTTTGGGGGGGGGGGGGGCTCCGCCCCCCCCCCCGAAAGTTGGGGGGCGGAGCCCCCCCTCTTAATTTTTAGAAAACGTTAAAAAAGCAGGGATAAACGTAGATAAAGCTGTATAATACACTGTTTTTGGCCTAATAACCTATTATCTAATGTTTTTAGCGGTAAAAACATGTTTTCTTAATTAAAAATTACATAAGCACACATTGGCAGAGCCTGGATTTTACAAAAAAGGAATTTAGAGACGTTAGTTTCAGACCCCTTGGCTAAACCCACATTGTAAACCAAAGCACATAAGCCAAGCATTTCGGCTTCATGTTTTCTAGGGTACCTACCTATATGAAAAAAATCCGAGCCAATGCTATAAGCGGCAGGAAAATTTAGGAAGGGAGAGGTACATAAATCAACCAATATGATTGTTTGTTTTGCTTTCTGTGTAGTACTTATTACTTATAAAAATTATTGTACTAACTTTGAAATAACATTAGCATCAGGCAACATAAATAACGAGATATATATGTATGTATACTATAGAGAATGGACGGCCGAGCGAAGCGAAGCGGAACAAATTTTTGGTTTTTGGGGGTCCATTGGGGTACTAAAATTATTTTAAAGTTTGGCGCCGAGCGATTAGCGAGGCGCTAGAAAATTTTGAATTTTTAGCCTCTGAAAACCCCCAAATTTTACTATCTGGCGACCATTTCCCGCCCAACCACTATCCTTATTTTTCCTCCTGTCCGACCGTTTCGGGGAAGGCGGCCGCCCCCCCCCCCCCCCCCCCCCCCCCGGCACGTCCTTGTAAAAGCCAGCCTCAGCATATTTTTAGAGTGTTGGTAGTAAAACAAAAGTTAACTAGTTCATGGCAACATAAAAAATAGGTTAACTTTGTTTACAATAAGGAATATGGAAGAACAGTTTTGGTGCTTTTTCGTAGGTTGTGGTAACATGTAGGGTAGAAACGTGGGATATACGTGTACGCATTACAAAAAGATCTCGTTTTTACCCATTTTTTATTGTTTTTGCGTTAAAAATGTAAAAATAATTCTCAGATTTTTTAAATGTTCAGATTGAAGCTTTTGTATGTTTGTCATGACAACAATTTTTAAAGCCTCAAGTTTTAAAATTTTTGTGTGTTTTAGCATTCATTTAAAAATTTGTTCCCCTAAATTTCTACATATGAAATAGTTTAAGTCTTATTTCTCACGGGTAAAAGAAATTCATTCTTCATTTTTGTAAAATAGCATTTTATGACCGCTTTTTCTATTTTCATCACGTAGCGAAATCTTTTCTAAATTTCAAAATGTTTGGCAAAGAGAAAGGAAGTGTATAAAAAAGCCGGGTGACCTACGGCGATTTGATATGCGAATGCTTTGTTAATTGAGCGAGCTGATAACGAGCGCGAAAAGGGCTTTATTTTTTTTTGCATTTTAGACTCTCTCCCATTGTGAATTAATAACGGACGAAGGTATTCGACAGCTGTCTCTGGGGCTTGGCTTGCAGGACCGACTGGCTAAGCTGGAACTGGACAATTGTCCGCTAATCACAGATCAGGCCCTTGGACACTTGAAAGACTGTAAAACCTTGGAAAAAGTTGACCTTTATGACTGTCAACTAATCACCCGCGGTGGCATCCGAGCCTTTAAGGTATGCCATTATGCCCCCAGTAATATTTTGTAGGCTTGCTTTGTTTAATGTTTCAAATCTTCACGAAGTTCAAAATTTGTGCATTAAGCTAAAACGTTCGAAGATCAAATAGCAAAACTTTTTTTACGCAAATTATATTTTAAGATGTCATGCGCGTTGACGCTTCATAAACCTGATATCATCATCGTCTACTCTGTTATGCGTCAGTTTTAACACTATTTTTTACTAATTACGTGACGATGGATGTGACAAGCTACACGCAGCGCGCCAAAATAGCGTGCATTACATCGCCAAAAAGTAGACGTGACATAATATAAGCTAAACATACGAACGCAAAATTAGATTTGTAAAACCGGCAGACCTGTGCACGGTCTGGAAATGCCCCCCTGTTTTATTCCCCCCCCCCCGCCAAAAAATGAAAAAGTACCCTAAAATTATGACGCCATTTCTGACCTATGATGACGCCATCATCGCAATTTTTTTGCAGTTTTTAGCCTATTTCAATGTATTTTAAGCCATTTCAGACCTACTTTTACCTTATTTTCGCTTGTTTTGTCCCTTTTTTCTCTTTTCCCTTCTTTTTTTCTCTTTTTTTCTCCTTTTTTCTCTTTTTTTTCTTTCCCCCTTGCTTGCCCCCCCTTCTATTGCCCCCCCGTTTCAAAAAAGTTGCCCCTCGTGCTCCCCACCGTTTTGGAATTGCCCCCCCCCCCGTTTAAACCCCGGGGGGAGGGCAGTGCACAGGTCTGAAACCGGTACATGAAAACCTGCAAACTAAAGGTGCGAAATACATTTTTTTAGGATTTGGCATGTTTATGTAAATCATAAAAAAAAATTTTGCCGACAGTTAAAGTTAATTGAAAAAATCAAAAATACTAAATAATGTTTTAAAGCTTTTAGATTGTTATAAGTTATTTGAATGCATTTCTAATTAAAAACAAAGTGAATGAAATCTGTGCATATTTTTTCACGCAGTAAAACTTTAGCTTAAAAAGAGTGTATTCAACAACTTGCTATGCGCTAAGGGTATTAAACTTAATCAAGCTTACTTTTGATCATAAGTGGGCAGCCTCTGAAAATTCGGGGATTTGGAATTTTTTATTAAAAAAGTCTTTAAAGCCCTATTTAGATTTTTTTTCGTTTGGAATTCCCCATTTTAAAGAGAAATCGTAGGTACGACAAAAGAAAATTTCAGCAGTTTCAAGATGTTTTTAGGTAACGCTACCCCTCCCTGTATCCCCTCCTCTCTCTCTCTCTCTCCTCTCTCTCTCTCTCTCTCTCTCTCTCTCTCTCTCTCTCTCTCTCTCTCCCCCCACACACACACACACACACACACACACACACACACACACACACACACACACACACACACACACACACACACACACACACACACACACACACACACACACACACACACACACACACACACACACACACACACACACACACACACACACACACACACACACACACACACACATCAGACGTACTAGTGGTTTCATACATGTTACGATTATGTTTTCAAACTTTGATTCATATGTAAGCGTCCCAACACGTATTGATGTAATTTTGTATAAATTACCCTTCGCGACTTATAACCTGCCGAAAACATCCTTTAGCTGGAGTACCTCATTTTAGTAAGAGTATCAATGATTGTATTTTATAGAACCATCTTCCGGATGTGCAGGTGCATGCCTACTTCGCTCCAGTCACCCCGCCAGTTAATAACGGTCCCCAGCCACGTCCTTGGTGTCGTTGCTGCAACATCCTCTGAGGCCACTTAGCCGCCTTCCGAGACAAACTGCTGTTGCAGACTTTTCGGTTGCTAACGATTTTTCCAACGCTGTCTTTAATCGTCGCGGCAACCTTAATCACATTGGGCTTTATTATCTTTGGGATTTGCTTATTTTGATCATGAAAATAAGTAAATTTCCGGGCATTCCACAATTTGCAGCGATGAGTGTAAGATTATATGACAATCACCAACAACGTTAATCCTGTGGGCAACAGATTGGAAGTTACTCTAACTCACCACAATAAGATGGAAACAATCAGATGCAAAGCTTCCGAAGCTGAGGTTATTTTTATATCTTCCAGCCGCTGGAAGAGAATCTTTTTTTAAATAATTATAGTGAAAAATAACTTTAAAAATTTTTTCTCTTGCGATTCCTCACCCGTTTTGCAACACCCGTAATGTAACGCAGCACCCGTTTTTATTTATTTTTACTTTACTTAAATATTGTTTTTTGCAACATATTAATTTTTTATATTATTTTGTAAGATTTTTGTTGTACATGTCTTCTTAATCTTATCACGGATTTAAAAAAGAACTACTTTTATTTATTCAACTTATTTTTTAATATTTTTTTATTTGCCGTTTATATCTTAAAAAAAGATTTTTATTTCCAAAATGTTTTTCAATAAAACATAATATCCTTAATTTCTGTGGAACGTGCGTGATTTACAAATTATCAAATCCTTGCTGCAACCAAATGCTTCCTGCGAAGTGCAAATGTTTTTATGATTTTAAGATTATCATAACATAAATGGTACCAGGTTTAGCCGTAAGTAAAGGCCCGTTCACACTTATGCACGATGCACAATGCATTAAAACCCCGAAAATAGGTGTTCACAATTACGCACAATGCACAATGCTATTATCGGACTTGGAACGTTCCAAGTTTTGTGCAAGTAGCAGCGCGCTTCGAAAATGTGTACGCACTTTTTTCGCAAAGTACGTACGTTGAGAACTCTTCTGCTTAAAAAACGAATCAAATAATAAATATTCATGAACAAACGAATTTACATTTCATTATACATAAAATTTAAAACATATTTTTGCGGTTAACAAAATATAAAACATAATTCTATGCAAAATAAATAAAAAAGAGGGATTATGGGATTATATTTTGGCTTTTTTTAGCTTTGCTGACTAATAATCAGGATTGTGTATCCCAACATCGGTTAATTTGAGTTTGTTGTCAGCTGTGATTTGCAGCAACGCTATTTTTTGTTATGTTTCGTTTTTTAAGAAGAGAAACATTCATTTTTAAACCGTATTTAACAATAGTTTTGGCTAAAAATTTGTTTTGGTGCATTATGCATTGTGCGTAAGTGTGAACAGGTACTATAATGCATTGTGCATCGTGCATTGTGCATTATGCATCGTGCATTGTGTATAAGTGTGAACGGGCCTTAAAGAACTACAAACCGTCGAACTTGAAAAACTTGGGAACTTAGACCCGGAGTAAAAAAATTGTTTTGGACTTGGTTTAGGCGTAGGTTTTAGTGACTTTTAATTTCGGCTCCAAGTTTCTAAATAACGACTCTACGTTCCTCACTTACGGCTGCGTTTGGAGTTCCAGGTTCCCTCGGCTCCATTGAACCTAAATCATTAGCTATTAAAAAAACAACTTAAAAAATTCAAATTTATTATTAATAATTTATTATTACGTGATAGAAAGCAAAACTTCAAAACTGTTCTTAATAATTTTAAAATGGAATAAGGTTAAATCTTTTTTCCTGTCACCAAACCGGTTGCCAAATAACAATTAGCTGGTATGATTCAATATTTCCTATACGAATTTGGTATAATATTATACGTCCTGAATTTTAATGTTTACAACATTAAATTTTAACCAAAAATACTGTAACATCTTAAAACATTATTTTAAAAGCAATCCAGATATCGTGACATCAGTATAATTTTAATAGATATATTGGATCATAGGGCAGTAAACATACTATTTACGTAAACTTTATAGTTAAAACTACTTTTTAAGTCAAAGCCACAATAATATATAAATAAAAGGGAAATATGTATCATGTATAATCATACATGGACAAGTTGGTCCGGAGTCGGGAGAGGGTTAAACCCGGATTTAGGTGAGGTGGGGACTGGGTTAAAATCCGAGGAACGAATTTTACCCATATCGTTTTCCGATTTTGAAGGAAAAATAGATAAAAAACGCTAGTTTTAGATCAAACATCCCCTATTATTGCATATTTAAGCTTTTTGTTACTTAAAACAGTCATTTTGATCTTAAAATTTGGGAGAAGAGTTTATCCCCTCATGCCCATGTATGTGTGTATAATCTTCAGATACAATTTTACTGCGTGAATTCAGGCACTTTTGCCTATGTGTATGAAGAATATTAAACAGATACCTACATATTTTTTTGTTTACATGTTCCATATTTATAGTTATAGTAATTGTTTTTTATTGCATTTGTACTATAAAATAATATAAAAATGGATTTATTAGTTTGATATTGTATGAAGCTGTCTGTAAATTTTTTTGGCAATTGGTTTTAATAACAGTGTTAGTTGACAAATTGTGATGAATAACTTAGTTGGCACAATTGGGTAAAATACCGCTCGCTGTGTCTGCCGATGTGTGTTCATTGTTTGCTAGTTAATTTTGTTGGTAATAATATCTAATTATATTCGATTCAAATCCAGTGGTTTTAAATAGGAAACACTTTATGGGCTGACATTTTGTTTGTGGCTTGGCACTTCGCACTTATACATACAAACATAAATAAGTCAAAACTAAAAAAGGTGAACTCATAAGTAGAAAAATTCCCAGATTTTAAAAGTACCCAAAACAAAATACGCAGATTGCGGAAAAATTTAAAACGGGACCTGCGCATCTCATTTTAGCGTGTTTTTTTTTAATACTGAAAGCGGATCGATGTTTTCGATAGTTCAAAAAGGGTCGTCATTTCCCATCAGCCGTTTAGTTTCGTATCTCTCTAGAGCGTAAAATTAAGATTTAACACTTCAAAACACAACAGAATAAAAATCAGTATAACCATAGAAAATTACTTTTTTTAAATTTTAAACCAATAGTGGTTATAAAAGTGTGCCTATGTTGTCGCTGTTTTTCTGTTCAATATTCAAAATAAACTCACTGATGCAATAACTTTCTGAAATAAGTATATTTTTTAATCTTTTAGCACCAGTTCATTAGTTATTTATCCATTATATTTGTGTCGAATTATCCAAAACAACTAATGTCTGCACAAAAATAATGTGGATTGGAAAAAAATTAATTTCAACGTTAGCTAAGCATTGATATAATTATCGTCTAAATCATCCATTTTGTTAGCAAAATATGCCCTCTTAAAAAATTTCCAGTCCATATCATTCTTGTACAAACCATATCATGTATACAAGTCTAAAGCATAGATGTTTTTGGGGGGGACAGATGGTTTCACCTCCTCTAGAGCCAAAATTTTGCACCCCCCCCCTTGAAAAAATCCGGCCCCCCTCCCTCCTCCCAAAGCGTGTTTAAATACATTTTTTAGGTCTATATAGGCTGTTTTTGTATATAAAATTCAATATTAGACCTAAAAACACTTAAATTATTGATTTAAGAAAACTTTGTTAAAAAATCTGACCCCCCCTAACTTTGAAGTCTCACACTCAGGGTCGACCCCCCCCCCTAAAAAGCCAGGAGGGTCCGGACCCCCTGGACTCCCCCTAAAAAATATTGGCCTTACACCCGGGGGTGGACGCTCTCCCTAGTGGACCTGACCAAAAACATCTATGATCTGAAAGGGGAAGAAGTGTAAAATTTAAGCATATCGCATATAGCATTGCAAGGCCCCTCAAACTTGGTAACGTTAAACTTGTTTAAAATATTTAATCTTCTGTTGTTATTTCTTGATAACTTGTTTTGCTTGTGGCGGATATGTGGTTAACTGATTATCCTGAATAGTTATCCTCAGTGAATATATTTTTAAAATAAAACAATTAAAAAAATAAAACATTATAAATTAATTTGTTTTTGAAACTACAAAATAAGTGTCCCAAATTGACAAAAAACGCTTTAAAATAAGTCAAAAAATGCTACCAATCAATACATTCAAATAAAACTATTTTTAAAAAGTTATGATTTTGTCTTAACTTCAAATTATAAAAAGAAAAATTAGATGAGAAATATTCAGTATTATAATAAACAGTAAAATGTAGCTATTATTTATTTTTTATAAAACAAAGCCCAAATTAAAATTGTTATTATCCATAATAGATGCTTGTAAAATTTTAGATACATACGTACTTAGGAGGTTAAAAAACGTATTTTATACAAACAAACACTTTTTTTGTTTGTTTTTTTTTTCGTCGAAATTTACAAGCCGACTTCTTTATACTCCAAGTCCATAGACCTTCCCGTTGCGACTGCACTTACCAATTTTATGATATTTACCAACTGTGTGGTCTACTTGTGATTGTAATTTAGTCATTTTTGCATTATTGTAAATGTTTAGTGATTCTCTATTTTGTGAAGTGTTATGATATATTTTGTAAATTTAACTGTGAAACACAAAATAAAAGTATTGAAAATTACTTGTATTTCCTCTGTGACAGCTAACACTTCAAAAGACAAATATGACTTTCCCGAGTGACCCAATCATTATTATAAAATAAATTTGTGTCACTGGCTAAGGATTTAACCTTTTTTTGTGTCCACTGCAAAAATTTTGAGCGTTTCTCACATTATTAGACGCGGATCATACAAGTAAAGCTAAGCTTTCACATTAATTTTTTAATCGCAAAAAAGACTTTCGGTAAAATGATGTTTGATAAAAATGACATTCTGGGGCCGGTCCACTAAACACGTGCTGACTAAAGGTAAACCCAACGTAGCTGCGACAGTTGGATTAAAAAATACCCCCACATTAAGTAACCAACCATTCAAATCACGAGAATCTGGCGTCACTTTATCAGCCAATGAGAGTCGAGTTAATACCGAGTTTTTTGTTTGATAAAGTGACTTCAGATTCTCGTGATTTGCTTGGTTACTTAATGGGGGGCATTTTTTAACCCATCGAACATCTGTTGCAGCAACGTTGGGTTTACCTTTAGGTGCTATGTTAGCACGTTGTTTAAAACTCTTGATAATTTGGCTTTTTTTTCAATAAAATTTCTAGGACTTTTTTTTTAATTTGGATAAATTAATATTTAAACAGTTTTATGCATATTTGTTTTAAATAAAATCTAATCCTGCTTTAACCCCTATCTAACCAAGTTTAAGTTTTTTCGAGAATAAAAACACAGAAATTAAAACATTATCAAGTGTTGTAAACAAAGTGCTAATATAGCGCCTAGTCAGCAGGCGTTTAGTGGACCGGTCCCCGGTGGTTTAAAAAATCCAGGGGCGGGTCCACTAAACGCGTGCTGACTAGGTGCTATCTTAGCACGTTGTTTAAAACTCTTGTTAATGTTTTAATTTCTGGTTTTTTTTTTGAGAAAATTTATGGGATTCTTTTTTTTAGATAGAATAACTTATTATTAAACAGTTTTATGCAT
The DNA here is from genome assembly GCA_030248175.1 of Microlaimidae sp. YZB2_3. Lineage (NCBI taxonomy): Eukaryota > Metazoa > Nematoda > Chromadorea > Desmodorida > Microlaimidae > Microlaimidae sp. YZB2_3. The sequence continues at coordinate 1,326 of JASAMX010004921.1, read as the reverse complement.
ATTTGTTTGAAATAAAATTTAATAAAGCCTTAAACCGTAGTTAGGAGTTTTGCTAACCCGTAACTAGGGGTTATTGCTTTAATAGTTTGTATATACAACAAATATGTATAAATTTAATAAAATATCAATTTGTGCTATGCAAACAAAAAGTTCTGATAGATTTTTCGAGAAAAAACCAGAAATTAAAACATTTACAAGAGTTTTAAACAACGTGCTAAGATAGCACGTAGTCAGCACGCGTTTAGTGGACCCGCCCCAGACTGCTTGACGTTGGAACTAATTAACCAATGATTAATTTAATTTGAATTTTAGGTTTAACTTAGGCTTAGAAAACAAACGTGAAGACCTATTAGTCGGAATGTTAAATTTTGCGAATTTTTTTTTACAAGAAAGTCATTTATACGAAAGTTAAGAAACGTTAGTTAAATTACGCAAAGCCAATTTTATGCGCCTATAAAGGATAAATGTTTTTAATTAAATCAAAAGGGGTTAACAACAATTTTTTCATATTATTACGGATTCTCACATAACAAATTAACTAGGGATGTGCTCAATTGACATTTTTTGACTTGGCGAATTTCTTCCTCGGGCAGAGGAAACACTGTTCCACGAAGGTAGGTTTTGCTGTATAACTAATTCATGTGCTTTAGTTTCCGCAAATGAATTTTACTCAGCGTAAAGGTTTGTAATACGAATCTAATCTCTTTACACTCACAAAATAAACTAGTGTTATAGTGAGAAAGCTATCGTGAAATTTTTTTCTAGAAACCATTTCTATAAACGACTGATAAGAAAAATAAAAGTTGTTAAATTAAGTTCAGACTTCACTGAAATTTGGTTGAGGACTTAATCGTTGGAAAATACATCCAAGAAAAAAAATCATTAGAGATTAGGTTTTCGAAAGTAAAAAAAATAAAAAAAGCAAAAAAGACATATTAGTGTTGTAAAAAGTATTGACTTTCGATTATTTTAAGTAAAAGTGAAAGTAATTTGAAAAATTTTAATTTAAGTAAAGTAAGCGTAAAAGCAATTTGTGATTTTTTAAATTTAAATAGAGTAAAAATAACGGAGAAAGCTATCGTGAAATTTTTTTCTAGAAACCATTTCTATAAACGACTGATAAGAAAAATAAAAGTTGTTAAATTAAGTTCAGACCTCACTGAAATTTGGTTGAGGACTTAATCGTTGGAAAATACATCCAAGAAAAAAAATCATTAGAGATTAGGTTTTCGAAAGTAAAAAAAATAAAAAAAGCAAAAAAGACATATTAGTGTTGTAAAAAGTATTGACTTTCGATTATTTTAAGTAAAAGTGAAAGTAATTTGA
>JASAMX010004918.1:0-56400 GCA_030248175.1 Microlaimidae sp. YZB2_3 | reverse complement strand
AAAACAAAAAAAGGATATACTGTGGTAAAAAATTACTCCGCGAGCCATTTGCCAGAGTTCGATTTTAAAAAATATTTTTTATTTGTTTTTTTTTGTTTTATGTCGATCGCACAGTGGGATGTTTTTTGTTTCACACTTGGAAACCAAAAAAAACCCCGGTTTTTGAAACCTTACATTATAATAACTGCGGGATTTTTTTACGTTGCAATTGTTATCATACGTTACATCATTCTCCAAAACTAAAATTCAAGCTTCTAGGTTAACACTTTTAATTACCAAATCATTAAACAACTCGAAAAATCATTAAAAACACTTAAGACTAAACATTCTAAATCAATAAGTACATTATAATGGGTATGGGAAATTTAACCTTTTGCGATTCTTATCAAAACTCAGACGCGAAGTGTATCCTTATACACTTCGCGAAGGACCCCTGATAGGGTTCCGGAACAGCATTAACATCGAGCTGCAATGATGCAAAAACCGATCGCCGTTTTAAACTCGATTTTTAGCCTGAAAAATTACAAAAGGTTAATAATTAGAATTTATTGATTTGTTACATATTTTACTTAATGTTAGAATTAATGTATTAGCTTTAATTCGGCTGTATAAAATGCTTCTCAAATGACTCGAATTCAAGTTTTTCTAATTGCCTATCTCTTAAAATCGTAGAAGTGGAAAATAAATTTTTAAAAGAATAAATTTTTAAAAGTATTTTAAATTGTAAAAGTGTATATGATTGTAAAGCGATATTTTGTTTTTGTTTTTTAGAGAACCGTTATTTTTCAATTGTTCTAAGTAACATTAAAAGTTTTTAATAATTTTTTTTATTTAGAAATAGAATCTACAGTTTATTTCATCTATTTTTTGATTAAGCTAAAAAATTGTCTGTTTAGCCGATTGATAGTTGGCTGGTCATGAAAATCTCGACTGTATGCTTATTTGTATGCTTTGTTTTCCCGGCGATTTAACGTAATAATAATTTGTTTTAAACAACACACAGACACTCTCTTCGGCGACTATCTTATCTGGTACTGAAATCTAAAGTTTACATTTTCGCATTCTTCATAGTTTAAGCAGGGGGAGTGATTTTGGCTGCAGTCGGGTGGTTGGTTGGTGGGCGAAAGGGCGGCCGCCATCCGCTGATCAAAGACGACCGACCGCAGCTCTGACTGCCGCCGCCTTTCAACCGACCGACTGACTGACAACTCCGAAACTACGGGCGCGCCTTCCCCGCGATTCTCAGCGATCGGAATCGGAACTCGATTTCCGGACCCACACGCGGAGTGTACACAGAACACGCCATTTCCCGCCCTTACCCAACCTTAATCACTTTTAATTTACCGTTTCTTACAGTGTGAAACATAAACAGTCAGTAGACGAACTTTTCAGTATTCGTTATACAATGTGTACTGACTAACTAAAACCGAAAAGTCAAGAAAAAGTACTTTTTAAAAGGCTAAATTTGCAAAACATTTTTAAAAATCTTCCGACACTTCCTGGTGGAAAATTCATTACAAAACAAAATGAACAGTAATATATCAAAACACGAAACTAATTGTTGTACTTCATTACCAAATTAATTACTTTGAGTAAAATGCGCAAATATCATTCGATATGTTATAACTTATAATATTCCAAATATTGGTAAAACTTTCAACAACATATATCAAAAGTTTTAATTGAATAAGTTCGTAAATACTTCCATTTCATGGACCTACCTAGCATAACAAAAATTGGGTCGGCGGTCCCACCACGAAACAACGTTCCTCTCAAATTAAATGCATTTTTTTAATTATTTTTGAAATTAGTGATACTGTATACAAATAAAACATCTACTTGAAAAATTTTAGTGGCCTTTTTGTTTTTAATTAAGCATCACAAAATGTTTTTTTTTTCTGATTAACCAAAAACATTTACATATTAAAAACCTTAGTTACGTTTACAATATAGCTCTAAATAATGGTCAAAAGTTAACAAAAATACTCAAAATTGTTTTAATATAGTTGTTTAATATCCGGTTTCCGAAAAAAATTGGTAAAAATCATTGTTTTCACAACGAATTCTTATTTCGCGGCGGGACCGTGGACCCAAATTTTTGTAATGCTAGGTAGGTCCATTGCACGGTAAAATACGGACGTGCTTTTTTATTTAAGTTACTTTTTTATTTACTCATTTATTTTAAATGAATTGGTTACTTTAGATTGTTGGATTTCTTTTAGTAAAGTTTAAATTTAATTTGATAAAGTAAACAAAGGAATTACTGTTTAGTCAATACACTTCTGCTCAGTTGACTTATGGTATTTTGCAGCTTAAATATACTTTAAAAAACCTAATAAAATTGATTACGGAATATTTATCATAACGTGGTTTATACAGTTTATGGTGGAATTTAAAAGAAATAATACATATTAATAACAAAATATTGATCATTCATAAACGTTTTTTTTTGTTGTTAGGAACAAAGAGTGTAATAAAAAATCAATATTTTTTAGGATCATTGGAGAGAACTGAATTTTCAGCCAAAAAAATTGGTAGTCAATTTTGACAAAACTATAGCTAAAACTAATGTCCGTATCCTAACCAAACCTAAACATTAACCCCTAAAATCAATTTTAAAACGTAGTAAAATCAAGAATACATAAAATTTTAATTGATTAAAAATCGAAGAGAGAATGGTTAACAAAGTGGACTTTAACGACATACATTTTTTGTATTCCTGATAAATTCATAAATATAAACATTTAGAATAAAATAAAGTTCAAAGCTTCTTTAGCTCAACGTTTATTTAATAAATTAATGATAACCAATCCAAACACAATTTTAGGTTTGATTAAGCTTTTGGCTGGGGACTTGCGCCCTGCACCACAAAAGGTCTTGAGGGTCCAAGGATCTTTGAGCGTCTTGAGGACTAGTGATGTTCCTACCCTCCAATATCATGCTCCGGAGCTCCGGCCATTTAAAACGGAGAAAACTCTGGAGCTCCTTTCCCTAAATAAGCAATTTGAAGCTTATTTAAGCTTGAAATACATTTAAAGTTACTCTATTGCCATTTTTAAGATTATTTCTAGCGTTTTAAATAAGTGTTGAAAAAAATTTAATTTACAAAAAAAACTTGACAAAATAAACTATGGCATCACTTTTTAATTATTCACAAGAGTAGTGCAAAAATTGGGCGGAGCTTCGGAGCTCCGGAGCTCCGGAGCTCCTACAAGCGGAGCTCAGCTCCGGAGTTCCGGAGCTCGAAGCTCCAGGGAACATTACTACAGAGGACTGACTCTTAAAAATCAGCGTACCACCTTTTTACTAAAAGTCCCCAGTCCAAAGTTGAATATAACCACCCAACTATTATCATGGGGGAACCTTTGGTCTTCTAGGGCCCCGCAGTTGAACGTTTCTTCACAACTTTATTTGTTGCCGTTTCGCTGGGTCATAACCCTGATATCAGAGTTAGTATAATCTCAAAAACAGTCGTTTGCGTTTTTAACGTGTATTTTTTTAAAGATTAATTGTACGATTTTTTTTTCAATGGCAATTGGAATCACACTACTTATTTAAACATAAATTATATGTTAAATTGATTTACATTATTTTTGGAATTTATTAATATTACTTATTGATTTGTATTACAGCAGATTAAAATCACAAAAATTTTTTATTGTTCTCTTGTTTGGTTTATAAAAAACCTTTTGATACCAAGAACAGGATTATCGGCAAAATGCGCAAATGCGATCATTGAAAGCGACAAACTGATGCTCAGGAACAATTCATCATCTCGCTGTTGTCTGTGGCTGTTTGTTTTTGCCAATTAACCACCCAGGGGTCACTCTTACGTGTTAGGTGCCCATGTTCAGTTAGTGGAGTGGCTGGGATGGCACCCCACTAAAATTTTTAGAAATTCCTAACAATTTGTTATTAACTTTTCTATCTAAAACTCAAAGTGTGTGGGGTCAAAGACAAGAAGAAATAGTTTTTTTTGGAAGAAAGAAGAAAGTATTCAGAAAGGAAAAGTATTAAAATATTTTGGGAGGCTCCCCCGTTCGTGAGTGGTAAACAAATCCATCGGCGGTAGTCATTTGAACCCTCCCTTATCGCACTTATTTACTCACATTATGACACTTACAGATTTCAAAGAGCAGATCAGAGAATTGCCGCTCTTGTAAATTATTGTTGTTTAGTAATGTTTGTTGAAATAAGCATAAGATTGTATAGATATAGACAAACTTTTTTTTAAAACCATCAAATTTTTTTAGTCCAAATTATTTGTGTTTTTATTAGTCTTGTAAGCTTTTTCATTTATATTTCGTAGAACTTTTGAGTTAGAAATTCGTTGATCTTGAAGCAAAGTCTTCAGTAGTATTTGCAAAATGATAAAATGTACATTTTTTAAGTTTACAGTTTTAATTAAACTATTGCAAACACGAACTAAATAAATATAAAATACATAATTAGTTGTATAAATTTGAATATTACTAACTTTTTTATTTGCTGAGCAACAAGAAAACGTCGAAAACAAAATATTTTATTTTCACCAACGGGAACCTCTGAACAAAATCAACACATTTGTTAGTAAAAATTTTAATGATAGTCATCGTAATTAAATTTGTACTTTTACGCTTGGAAGACGTTGTTCGACAAGTACATAAGCAAACGGTAACGGTCTTTTTTGTTATAGAAATTAAAAAAAATCTGAGAAAAAAAGCATTTCGTTCATTTATTCAATAAAAAACCAAACTATATCAATATTTGTATAAATAATTTTGCAATTTTTCAGTTATTTTTATAGTTTGTTGCTACAAATAAAACCCTCTGGTAAAATTTGCCCATTTAACAGAGTTTAAAAAAATTTATAAATTTATTCCTTAAAGTTAAACTTGAAAGATATTACTACGAAGGTTCATTGTTGATTTAATTTAAAATTACTTTTATTTTATTATTTTTAAATTTCTTAAACAGTTAACTACATTACTTCTTAAACTGTAATTTAGGTATGTATTTAAAGTGGCATTCTGAATTACCGTTTAAAGTGTCACGAAAATAATCATAGGTCACGTTTGAAGCAATTAGTGTTTTAGTAGTAAAAAATTTTTAAATGTTAAATTTTCGTATAATAAGCAAACAATTGTATGTTAGTCACTGAGACGCAGTTTTTACGAAAACAATAAAAATTTAAGAGTTTGTTATGGTTACAAGTTACTCATTTTTGACTCAAAGTAACTAATATTTGGTTTCAAGTTTATGCTTCGAAATTCAATCGGTTTGAACGAACTTTAATGAATTAAGGGTATACATTCTCGCAGAAAAATCGTAACTACATCTGACTGAATATTCATGGAAAGGAATTGTAAATCTTGTAAATATAAAACACTATAAATAAAATATAAAAAATAAAAATAAAACACTAATAGGATTTTGTTAATTCAGTTTTTAAAACATATAATTTATGAAATAATTTTTAACTGAAGGCCCGTTCACAATTACGCACAATGCACAATGCACGATGCATAATGCACAATGCACGATGCACAATGCATTATAGTACCCGTTCACACTTACGCACAATGCATAATGCATTAAAACAAATTTTTAGCCAAAACTATTGTTAAATACGGTTTAAAATGTTTGTTTCTCTTATTAAAAAAACGAACCTAACAAAGAATAGCGTTGCTGCAAATCCAAGTTGATAAAAACTCAAATTGACCGATTTTGGGATAAACAATCCTAAATATTAGTCAACAAAGCTAAAAAAAGCCAAAATATAGTTCTAAAATCACTCTTTTTGCATTTATTTTTGCATAGAATTATGTTTTATATTTGTGTAAACACAAAAATATGTTTTAAATTTTATGTATAATGAAATGTGAAGTCGTTTTGTTCAAGAATATTTATTATTTGATTCGTTTTTTAAGCAGAAGAGTTCTCAACGTACGTACGTTGCGAAAAAAGTACGTACAAATTTTCGAAGCGCGCTGCTACTCGCACAAAACTTGGAACGCCGTTCCAAGTCCGATAATGCATTGTGCATTGTGCGTAAGTGTGAACGGGCCTTGAAGTTGTATTTTACGGCCATATGGCGCACCCTAATAAAAGCCATTACACGGCCTAAAATTCGATAATGCAGTATTAAGTTTAAAAAAGTCGTAGTTTTTACTACAGGAAAACTAACACTGTGGTAAAAATTGCAGTTCAGGAAAACTATAGCAAAAAATGGCGGAATATTGCTATAAAAGTTATGTTCAAATCGCGCATGTGCGACTTTTCTATCAAAATTGTGGTCACAAAATTTCACGTACAGTCACATTTTCTTGTGTTATTCTTGTAAATATGTAGTACCAATATATTATAACCGATTGTAATCGCTTAAATTGTGTTTTTGGTTTATCATGTACAGTAAATAGATACGTCAGCGGCGCCTATTTGAAATCACATTTATCGCACTAACAGATTATTGAGATCAAGGAAAATAGCCGCATCAATTAGTCCCATGATCGAGTGGACAACCATAACAGATCACGAGTCAAACATAACAGATTATTATCGTATTCTGAACTGGTGGAATTCAAACCAGTAAAATGATTTGATTTCTCACATAAATTTGTATTTAACTTTATAGATTTATAAATTTACTTTACAGATTTTTTATTTAATTATATTGTTTATAAATTAAAACTCATAAATGCTTTTATTTAGAAGATAATCAATTACATATACGATTTTTCTCAACTCAAATATTTTAACAAGCAAAAATATATTAAAAAACATATACAACTTTTTAATAAAGTGAAACAAAAAATCAAAGTATAGAATGTTTTCTAAAACAATTAGCAATAACATTAATTTTGTATCAAAACCTAACAAAAACATTATTGCATTATAAACAATATCAATTATGTATCAAATACATTTCTAAATATTTTGCCTGGTTTTAGCGTTATTTCAATACTGATTTTCCAAAACATATCAAAAATCAGAACTCAATAAAACAAAAAAGTTGAATATTGTTGTTAAAAATTGTTATCATAAAAATGCTATTAGCGAAAACATAAAAAATTAGGAGAAACATTTAAAATCGTTATTCTTTTTTGAAAATCATAAGTGTGTATGTTATCAGTTGTAATGAGGGTAAAACAGTAAACCCTGTGATCGTGATCTGGTCCGGGTGAACGTAAATGGTTCGCTTTGCTAATGCTATATATTGTATAGAGTTTCGTATGTTGTTTGCTGGAATAAATGTTGTTGATGTTGATGTTAAACAGAATTTTTTGACCAACATTTAAACAGAAACTTAATATTTTCGATTATTTAGAAAAGAAACCGCCTAAATTTCGGAAAAAACATGCCACCGCATTTTCATTTCGCAAAATATTAACTTTGAAATGTTTAAGTGCATAGAATTAAGAAAAATTCCAAAAATTATGTTTTTCGTTATTACTTGACAAATCATTTTTTTTAAAATCAATCAAAAATTTTGTTTCAATTTTAGGGTGCTTTCATTAGGTAATGTCAGATATTTTAATCAATGTTTGTTTTTAAAATTGCACTAGGTTTTTCTAGTTTAATGCGTTTTTTTACACACGTTTAAAAAACTTAAATATTTATAATGTTTAAATATTTTCATCATTTAATGTAAACATAAAAAAATCTCAACGAAAATTACATTTTTAATAACTATAGATCATGCCATACTATTCCCAATATATATTTACCTCTATGTTAGACCCGATGTTTTTTTATTGAAAATATATTTTGTACTTATGTTACATTAGGGTATTTAATCGTATCCTAAAGAGCTAAAATAAATAATAAATTTTAAATTAATAAAAATGATTGAGTGTTCGTTGTAGGGTTTCCATTAGATTAATGAAAACTCCATGTGATAATTCATATGTCGTAAACCAGTACAAATCAAATAATTTAATTGTCAACTAATTTAAATAATTATTTTCAGTAACCTATATAATTATTGAATACAACTAAGTTTATTTATTCTTAATAATTAATTTCAATCAAAATACAAAACAAGCTATATTTTCTGTTTTTTATAATTTGACGCATAAAATAAAAATAATAATTACAAAATTTTAGAGTAATTCAATTTTATTCATAAGAATTTACTAAATAGTCCAGAAATTTATTTAGAACAAAAAGCTATTTTGGTGGAAAAAATGGTAATGTAAAATAAATTGCGAAATAAAAGGTGGGCGAAAATTTCTGAAAACCGTCTTACTTAGTTTTTTTTAAAGTGAAAAAGAAATCAAACATTGTTTATTGACACTATATTTTTTAAGCTGCAGAAACAACAATTTTCAAATTAAAATTTTCCTGCTTAATCTGATGCGTTAAGAACTAATATCTAATTTTGATTTTAACTAATTTATTATAGATTTCAAAACCGATTATTACATACATAAACATTTTTAAATAAACTTTCAAATATTCGAATGTATTTGGGATTGGTTTTTAGCTTTAAGTTTACAATAATTCACACAATAAAACATTAGTTAAAATATAGACGTTTTGCTGCATATCGTTAGATATATAGTCTTCCATGGGTAACATATGGTTTCTGTGAATTTCTGATGACAGATGGAATGAGAATATAAACTTGGACAATCCATTCAATCATTTAGTCGCCCGGATTACACGGGAACCTGCAAATTTAATGATTTATTATTTCGGTAATTTGATCTGCAGTTTTGTTTTATTTATTTAGATGCATCTTCCATATATTTGAACTTGATAGATTTTGGTTTTATTTTTTTAATGTCAGGATGAGAATTTTTAAAAAAAATGTTACCTCGAATTACACATATACTCACATACACACAATACAGGTAAAAATGTCACAGGTAGAATTGATTGCGCAGATTTAAATCTTGTGTTATTTTTAATAATTAACAAATTATTAAATAAATATGCAAAAATAAACAAAATTATACGTTTTGTTTATTTTTGCGGTTTTCACCGGTTTTTTGTGTTTTTTTTTAATGTTTTGCCCCTTTTGTTTTTTTTTTGGAAAATTACGTAATTTTTGTAATTTAATATTTTCCGATATTTTATTAAAAAATTAAACCCACCGCGAATATGCCGGAAAACGCGTTTTCAAAGAAAATATAAGCGAGTGGGTTGGCAGTTTTTTTCGGTGGGATTTACACGGCATTGTTTTGAGCGCGGATCTTGGCGTAAAGGTGGAAATTGTTACCCGGTGGGAATCCATAGGATTATTGCAGCTGTTTTGCGTCGGACAATCGTTTCTGAAGACCGTTCCGTCATCGACAGACAATCCCTCCGTTTCATACGTTTGTCAACGGCGAACCTCAGGTGGGACCTTTTATAATCTCATTTTCAATTATTGTTACCGATGAAGAAAAAAACAACACAGAACTTTTGAAAGGTGCAAAATACGGCAGGTGGAACAATCAGGCACCGTAATAGAGTTTAATTGTTAGGAAAAATGCCGAAATTAAAAGAAGAAAAAAGATCAAAATATTTATTTGGTTTTTTGTGGCCGTTGTTATCTGGGTTAATAAAAACGATTTATGATGATAATTAATCAGAACCCTAAACATATACAAACAAATACATAATTATGAAAAATTATTGGTTGCTTTAGTGTTTTCCTGTTATCTAAACATCAAATGGTTCATGTTTTTGATATAACAATCCACATAACATTAACTCTTGTTTTAGCTATTATTATAGTATATTGTATTATCGCTTTAAAGATTTTAACTACAACACAAGATTATTGAACATCTTCTGATGTTTACAAGTGAAAAAGAAATGATATGAAAAAATATGAAAGTTTTTTAACAGGTAAAACAGACTGATTGATGCGCTTTTTACCTTAATTTGGCCTGACTTAACAATGCTAGACTACGGTAGCGGCGGCAGATGATGAAGAATCGATTTAGTAATTTTCCTCCCTTTTTCCATATCAATTACAGGTGCGTTCAGAAAAACTCTTGAAAAGACATGTCAGCCCTGTTGGTGAACACAATGCGCCGCAATCGACGCGAGCTGAAATTTTGAATTTCAAAGGTTAAAAAGGCGACATAATTTTGGGAAATTGCCGATCGAATCGAGTGTTTAATGCATCATCACGTTGTACGGATGCATTCCGATATAAATTTATCACTTGCAAATATTGCGGTCACTTTAATGCAGGTCTCAAATCAGTCATATTTGGGTGGAGAAGAAACTTTTTGATAGTTTTAATTGATAAATGGTTTGTTGCATTCAGACATTTCTGTCACCAAATATTTTTTTTTTGAAGAAATTAATATAGTTATAAGTCGGATTTCCTGCCATAATTAGCACCTTTCTCAAAAAGTTCGGTGACAACGTTTACACAAAAACATTCCGATTACTGCACTTTTTTTGCAACGATAACGTTTAATTAACCCCAACCATTATTATTTTAACGCAGGAAAATTCAACGCAGGTATTAGTTTATTTTAAAAATGTACTTTTTTAAATGCTTTTTGGCAATAATAAAAATGATTTGTACAAAATTTAAAGTTAGTTTAAAAAAATTAAGTTAGTTTTTTTAAAGTCGATAAAAAAGACTGCTTAAACAAAATAATTACTATACAAATTTAATACAAATTGATTTATTCGCTCGTAAAATATGTATAAAAAATTTCATATTTTTTCGTTGCACATCATTTTTGTACAAATTATAATTATACGACTAAATTCGGCATTCGTCAAATCACAGTAACAATTTTTGTTAAACGTTTTTGTTAATTTTTTTGTTAAATTAATTTTTTCTACTAAGAGCAAATTGTTTAAAAACGTGTTGACTGCCACGCCTTAAATTTAATGACAGTTATTTTTTTCTAATCCTTAAATTGTTTAAATTTAAATGCACAAAACCGTAATCTAACTTTCTAAATCAAAAATATACAGCATAATGAAGGAAAAATAACCAATTATGTACACAATATATTGCTTAAATATTTCACTAATTGCAGTTAGTTCTCTAATTTTTGCTAGGTTTTTCGAATGGTAAATGTAATAGATCGTTAAATCGTACCTTTATTGACGTGCGTTGGATTAAAAGACGCACCCTTATTACGGCCATATTATTGCTAAATATGACCTGCTTTGTTCACGCACTCAACAAAATTTTTTTTAAAAAAATTTACAAAAAATTTATCATCGGCCAAATCCATCTTTTTGGGATAGAATGTATTTTCAAAACGATTGCGAACGTATTAAAAAAGATATCAACAAACAACCGTATATTTTTGTTCTTTTTCCTTTTATCTATTGAACTTAAAGTAGGAAAAGCTTAGCAAGATTTGATATCAAAACACGATTTTCTTATACTCTTTTTATCCGGCCTATGGTGTACGTTATCCGGCCTATGGTGTAATGGATAGCGCGCCAGAGTCAATTTTCATAATTTATTTTATGTATCGGCAAAATTTTTCAATTAATTTGGCAGTTTAACGTTTTAAAGGTCTTGTTTGTTTCCGCTTCTATTTTGGGTTGTCATATTTGAATTTGTTTTTAGCAGAAGCAAGGTAGTAAAAGGTTCAGATAAAAAAATATTTTAATAAGTTTATTAGAAATCAAAGTCCACGTAATAAATTTACTTAAAGTAATAGATCTTTGGTATAAAGCATAATCATAATATAGCTTAACACGCACAAATATTGAGCTACTTATAGCTGTTTAGTTAATAAAAAAGACAAACTCCAAAAACGTTTTTAATAATGCACAAAGTTATTCGTACAAACAAACGGTACGGGGTCGATAGAACTAAAAGAACTTTAAACCCAGCGATTTTTGATCTGTTCAAGGTTGAAATTTATTCTTTCCGTTTGTTTTTAGCTTGAATTTAAGGTTTTTGCTCAAGCTTGCTTAGGATAAACGTGCTAACTTTAACTGGGGTGTCAAAATTTACTCTAAAATTGCTCGGCTCTATGTTCTTCAGCTCCAACGACCTTAAATCAAAACAAACACACAAAATAATATTTCGATTTTACCTGTTAAGGTTTTTGCCGTCGTTATTTGCTTAAACTATTTTTAGTATATTAGGGTAAAACTGATTATTCTAGTAAAAAGCTATTTTTTCATATTTTTAATAGTTTTTAAATTTTTTCATTACAAATATAAATGTAATAGAAAAATTTTACTAAATCTTTGAAGAAAAAAAGTAAATAATTGGAGAATTCTAATGATAGTTATATTGATATAAAAGATTTTTTAGTAAATTGATAAAGATTTCCATGACAATTTTAATCCCAAACCTAAAATATTTGGTACGGGGTCTTTACATGTAATGCCAGAAGCAGAGAGCTTGGAGCCATCGGAAATTTTGAGGAACTTGCCACGAGCAATAGTAACTTGAAACCTTAAAGAAAAAATGGTTTGGGTTAGGTTTAGATTTTGCTTAGGCTTAGGCAAAAGTTTTAGCTTAGTTTTAGTTTTAGCTTTTTAGTTTTTACTTTTGGCTCCAAGTTTCCAACTTACAGCTCCACCAAGTTCCCAAGTTACGGCTCCAAGTTATCTATTTGTGCTCCAAGTTCCAGCTCTAAGTTCCATCGGCTCCATTGACCCTAAATCAAATATTTTTCACTCACTGTTTTGGTTTGGTTTAAGCTGTTAGGAAAACATAACCTATTATTTATTAAAAGTTTTAAATTAGATTTTCTTACAAAAAACTTATTATTGTTAATAAAATATCCAAAAGTTATGATAACTAGCATTAGTTATAAACGGAAAGATTTTTGTGTAATTATTATGTATAACAGGTAAATTCACATAATTTTGTTTTAACCAGAATATCAATGGTATAACTAAAAACCTGAGCAAGAAGTCATGGCAGATCAACTCTGTACAAAGATAGTATTTTTTACCACCGCACACGCCATATTAGTTTCACACTGTACAAACAAAAACCAACAACAGTAACTAATTTATTGTTTCAGAAGAGAGGCGAATCAAGGTAATTTTTGACTTAATTGCTAGGGATATATTAATATCACATTCAAACTCGAAACATAGAGACAGTTTTAAATAAAACACTCTAATAAATCTTAAAAATGCAAACTGAAGCGATTTTTTAAGTTTTAATACAAAATCAATAGGTTTCTAAGTCTCGATAGTTATGACACCAATTACAAATTGAACATTTCATATTTTGAAAGGAAAGTTCACTAGCTTTTAGGTTTATTTATTTATTGCAGGTAACATTAAACGTTATATCGCTATTTTATTTTAGTTTTAAATTTAAAATAAATTAATTTTGTTTTTGTTTGTATGCGTTGATTCTTGTTTTTTTCACGTTGGTAACTATCATAGACCAAAAAATCGTTCGTTTCTAACGTGATTAATCTAACGTTATAGTGATTAATCTACTATGAACTATTCCTTTAAGCAAGATTTATATAGCACACAACAATACCTACAAAAGTTTTATGTTTTAGACATAACAATCAAACTTTTAACTTTAAAACACAAAAAACACAGAACAAAAAAAGTTTATTAATTTTAGTTGCCGTTCTATTAGATACACTAAGTTAACCCCTTAAATTTTTTTTTATTAAATTTTACAATATAATAATTATTTATTTTTGGTTTTTTAGTTTTATAATATTTGGTCTTAAAAAATCTAAAAAATCTAATTTTACTCAAAAATGAAAAATACAGCTACAAAAGTAAGATAAAATCAATTGTAATCCAACCTAGCGCATACTGTATCTAATAACTTTAAATATGCTTATTGAACTCAAATTATTCATATTATTGATTTAAAACTTAAAAACACTGATTACTTATGGTATTTTTACAAAAACTTCTTTTTAGCTTAACTTTTTCAACAAGTACACTCATTAACAAATTGATTTATTTGTCTGAATATTTTGTGTTAACGCATATGAGATTACAAAAAATAACACAGAAAACACTGTTTAAAACGGTGCTAAAGACCTTTGATTTATTTATAACATTTATCACATAACTTTACCACCGCGACTATTTTCGGGGTTTATTGACGCTATTTACAATTATTTCGATCATTGACCATGTTCACATAGCTGCCAAAATATTTCGTAATGTAGTTGACAATTTTAGCAAAATAATCCACTTTAAAAATAGTATATAAACCAATAGTATGTTAGATTTTTTAAACTTTCTTTTTTTAATCTGCATAATTTGTTCTGGTTTCATTCAATACTTTTATTAATTATTTTAAGTTTTATATTCTTATATTAATTTTTTAAGTCAAGGTAAAGAAAGGATAATCATTGGTTTATTTTGCAGTCCATGTTGTATTTTTTGTTGGTTTATTATTAAAATAGTTTGGTTTACAAAATATATAGTGTTTTTAATTTGCAAGTGTAAATACTAAAATGACAACATAAATCACGAAATAACAGAAACATATGAAAAAATAAGTTTAGTTGAGGTTCGCCTCACATTTGAGCAAGATTTCATTAAAATATGAACTTTCGTTCGGTAACCTTCATAACTTTATAGCTTTATGTTTTCTAAAGCAAAAAAAATAGTTGTCACTTTTAATTTTGGGAAAACAAAAACATTGGTTTTCTGTAAACGCAAGCAATTAGAATATTTTTTTTAATTTCAACTTTAAATTCAGTTAGAAGCAAATTTTAAAAAAAATAAAAACTATCCTTGAAAAATGCTCTAAGAATAGAGCAGGAAAAAGGGGCGATTTTTCCGTGGGCGTATGTTTAGACAGAAAAGATGTGGACTAGTCTGAGATGGACATTATGTGGACTATAGGAAATTTGCATTTGGTTTGGGCAGCTGCTCACTGAATAAAAGTTTCTACCATATGATAATGATTTGTTTATACTTTGATCTAATCACACAGCACTGTTGCATTTTTTTAGTCTGATCAAATGTCAAATGAAAAAATCATACTCACAGCAATCTTTGAAAAGCGCGAAATCGCCACTTTTTCAATAAGAAGGCTATATTTGTATGAGTAAGAAACAACTATAAATTTGAAAAAGTGGTGATTTCGCGCTTGTCAAAGATTGCTGTAAGTATGATTTTTTCAATTGACATTTCATCAGACTAAAAAAATGCAACAGTGCTGTGTGATTAGATCAATGTATAAACAAATCATTTTCAACTTTAGATTCAGTTAGACACAAATTTTAAAAAATAAAAATAATTTTATTATTTGAATGTCGTAAATTAGGTTATATTATAAAATTTTAAGAAGTAAAACATCTTTTTAAAAATCACTATTCGTTTACCCCTTCATTTTATCTATTATTCTAACTGAGCGTTTACGAAAGAATTTTAACAATGTTTGTTAATTTATTTATTATTAAATCATTCAATGTTTTATATTTAAAATTAAAAACTAAACGGAACAAAAATAGATTTTAAACAAAAAATGTGGATTTTTATTTTAAAAAAAATGAAAATTTAGAAATATTAAAAAAAAAGAAATTAGACTTTTTTTCGGAAAAAAAGTTGTGCTAAAAGTTATTAACAATTGTTGATTATCAATCAAGTTACTTGCAAATAGAAAAACTCAATACTTTTTGTCGTCGATTTTCGCGTGGAACATTCTAGGGTCGTATTCGTGACCGCGACTAGCGATTTCCAAATCAGCATTGGAAATTCCGACAAAAAAAAACACAAACAATTCCGCAGATCATCATAGGGTGGTGAAGCAGGTTTCGTCTTTGACCGACTTGCCTAGCGGGGATCCGTCCCCTTGGGGTTCCGATTCGGACGGTAGTTGAGTCTGAGCCCCCTGGCCCCCACGGGGGGCGGCGGAATTCGGCGGGGGGTCTTTGGGCGGCGGGGAGAGTTGGGCCTCCGGAGTGGCACCGGAGAGAAAAGTGTTCTCCTTCAGCTTCTTCTTCTCTTTCATCCGCCGATTTTGAAACCAGATTTTGACCTGGGTCTCGTTCAATTGAAGTTGGGCGGCCATCTCCAACCGCCGCGTCCGGGTCAGATATTTGTTGGTCCGGAACTCCTTTTCCAATTCCGTCAGTTGTTTGGTGGTGAAATTGGTCCGGTTCGTTTCCGCCGGGTTCTCCAGAATGGTCGCGTAGGTCGTGATCGGCTTTCGCTTTACTATAATAAAAAGAAAACAAAAGGTAAATTGTCAACAAAAAAAATTCACAACAAAACTTCAATAACATCTAAGAAGTTTTATGGGAAAAAGTTGAAGATAATTTAATTAGAAAAAAATATGCAATAAGGTTTTACTACAACTGTAAAATAAACATACAGTACACCAACAAACTACATGCTGCACTATCCGAAATGTCCGCAAATATTTTTGTGCTTCCTACTTTCTTGTGGATTTGCCTTATTAAATCGACGAATAAATTTGAATAGTAACACAAACATTTTCAGGCATTATGGTAGCTTCCACATAATGTACCATGTAGTGTGCAAAATAGTTTGTTTTTTATAATTGTAAGTGGAAACTGCTCATATTTAACAATCTCAACGTTTAAGTTTCAACTTTTATTATATTAACTTTAGGAAAAATTTAAAATGTTAATGAATCTTAGTTTTGTTTTTTAAATAATAAAATATTCTAAAACTAATTTGAACTTTTTAACAAGTCTTTAAATCATGCACAAACTCAGATTAATTAAATAAATTCATCACAAAATTTTAGTGTGTTATTCAAATCTAATTGACCATGCTGGTTTTCAATAAAATCAAAAGCAAAATGCTCCGTTCATAATCGCTGCTTTGTATTTTGTTTAGTTCAATTAGCTCATAAGCAAAAAGCATAAGCATATTTTTAAAAATAAAAAATCAATTTTCTTGTAAGAAGTCATTTCAAAGAAAAGTGTCTAATGCTTCGTTGAGCCTTTCTATGCCTTTTAAAAAACATAAGGCAGCAAGTCACGTAAGAAAAAGACAACTGTCCCTTATGAATTGGACATCTATGTGCAAAAATAGATTACATGTCACAGGATCTTATATGAATTTTCAAAAGCGTTGTCACATAAAAAAATATCAAAAATTTTTCAATTTTTTTGATTTTGTTTTTAAATCCCCTTTTTAGATTCATGAATTATTGAGTAATATTTTAAATTAATAAATTATGTACATAAAACATTTTTAAAAAATTAGATATGAATAAAAATGTACTTAAAAGTAAAAGTTGTATTCTAAGAATTGAGATGATAACCTAAACTTTACATGAAATTAAATTAAAAGAATATAAGAATCATAGTCCTATTGAAAAATTTTTATTATGCAAAATTTTAGAGGTGTAATTATATTTAAAATATTAAGTGCGCTAAAAATATTATAGTTATTCTGGAATACTACTTATTATTTCTAAACATAACAAAAAATCTGCTTATGAGATTTGGTGAAGCAAAACAATAAACAGATACGAGACTAAATTACATTTTATAAGCCGTTTTATTTCGCTTTTGTTTTTTTTAATATTTGTTAATTGATTCCCATATTTTGCATAAGTAAAAGTTTTGCAAGTTTTGTAAAATTTATACTTATTTAATTATATTAAACTAAGACTTTTTTACTTTCGGGTTACTTCTTAATTTTTATATCAACAACTATATACAGTAGTGACAGATATAATTAATGTTTATTAAAACTGTATTAGCAATTTATTAGATCTAGAAATTTGATCGAGCTCTACTAAACAAAATATTCAAAAAAAATTCTTATCAATGAATTTAAAAATCTTACTAATAAGTACAAAATTTAACTGTTTAGGTACACAATTTTTTAGAATGAATGAACCACAAACAACAATCTAGTAATATTTTTAATCATTAGTTTCTTTGTTTTGATTTCTAATAAATCATCTTTGAAGCTTGACGCTCAATTACATCCTGCTTTACTTAGTTTAATGTGTAAAAATTGTGTATTTTACAAATGTGTAAAGCAAAACCAGCTCAACAGGAGTTAGTGACCGGTTGTGTTTACCAAAGTTACGCTATTGCTTTTGTGGTTTGTGTACCCAACTCATTTACACCGTTTGATTTTTCAATGATCTGCAGTGTAAATTTCAAAACACCCGCTACTGTTCATATTTTTTAATTGAAAAAAAGTATTCTTGTTAACTTATTTTAGGAATAAATTTATACAATACTTAATTAAAATTTTATAAATAATTAAAAGATACAGAATATGAATTAATTTTTTTGAGTTTTTGAAACTAACTTAGAAAATTCAAGTAAAAAAAATTCAGATTGCAACTAACTTTTAAAAGTAATTTGCTGATTAATATGTTTACGTTTTATATATTTCAAATAGCAAAGCATAAATCACATCGAGTAGTTATGTCAAAACTTTTAAGATTATCAAAATTATGTTTAACTCTGGCTTAATCAATGACACAATTTTGGTTAAAATAAACAAACGTGGAACAGAAGGAGGTTTAAGAACACCGCAATTTTAACACCGCAGTTAAATAAAAACCCAAAATTTTAAAAAAATCTTAGTTTAAATTATAAACTTAAGCTAAAACTGCAAAAAAAGTATAAGTTCAAGTTGTTTTGTTACGTTTCCAAACCACATTTTCCAACTTGGGGTCACAAGTTCTCAAGTTAGTCCCAAAACTTCGTTACCCTTTGGTGTTATAGTTTGCTTTAGCGTTTGTCTGGAAAACTTGGCGCTTTGTGGGCGGATGGTATATAGTATAGTATTTGGGAAGCTGGGTGCGGGTTGTTGTCACTCGCCAGGGCTGTCACCAGAAGATTTACTACACCACATGTATTTGGCGCATATAAGCCAAGGCGAACAGTTGAACGGCGCGACCACAAGCCACAAAACTTTTCAGTCCCTCCCCGCCCCGCGATATCTTATCGCTGAAAAAACACCTGATGCTGACGCTTTAGCTAATACCTTCAGCCTACCAATGCAACCCCCAATCAAATTTACTGACTGTGTACATATTTATGTCATTGTTTTTTTTAAATATAGTTTACATCTGTGAATTAATCACTAAAACTTAAATAATTTAAGATTCAAAACGTATTGTAAAATAGTTGAAAGATGCAAAGTTATTAATAATAGTAAAAATATTTGTAAGCATACATTTCTGTTAAAAAAACTTTTTTTGATTTGAAAACATTACGCGTTCAAGCATAAAATTTTTTAAAAGTGAAAAATAGTCGAGTTATACTTTTTATTTGTCAGCACGTAAGTCCATCATTGAAAACGTTACTAACAAGCATTTATCATTTTTTTAAAAAACATTAAAAAACCAAAGCATGTAAATTAAATGAGTTAAGAGTGTTAAATACATTGGGTGTAAAGCATCAATAAAAATGAGGTTGCCAAAGGTCATTTTTTCAATGTTTAACCAACAAATGCGAAAAATAATATTGTTTTTGCGGAGGTACGAAACAGTTGGTTACAGGATGTGCCGTTTGGTGTAATTTTGATTTATTATAGAAAGGCGCAAGCCCAACAGTAAAAAAAGTAAGAAAAACAGAACTATTCATCTCCCACGGTCAGTTTTCATCGAGAAATAGACTTTAGTTTTGTGACGTTGAAAACCTACTTCAACATATTTTTCTTAAAAAAACTTCCGAAAAAAAGAGTTTTTGAAAAGATACACTTTGATATCTTAAAAATTAATGAAACTAAACATCGAAGTTTCTGATTTCGAATTTTTTACTTAATATTTTACGATTTTTTTTCATTTTTCAAGAACTAATACTTATTGATACGAATTTCCTAGAAACGGTTTATTGCTGATGTTTTTAGTTTATTACCAAAAAACCCTATTATAGATTGTAAAATTTTTAAACAACAGATTATATACGGTAAATTATATCATAGCGTATAGATAATAAAAAGGTCTATTTAAGCAAAAAACTTTTAAAGTAGAAATGAAAACCAAAAGAATTATCTTAGAAAATTGACACCAAAACTCTTAGCTTATTATAAAACTATTTAATTGTATTAAATACATTTAAACTGTGTGTTTTATGTTAATAAAAAAACAAGTCAAATTTCATATCATAAAAATTATGCTATCCCAATTTTAAATTTTTCTTTATCTGAAAGAAATTACAGTTTCAATTTTTTTAAAAATTACTGATCAAAATCAGCCAATTTTCTTTCTAACAGTTTTTGTGACATGCTACTTTTTGTACTGATTAATTTGGAAGTACTTTAATGTTTATTGCTATCGTCTCCTGCAACAAAAACTGCTATTGTAAGGTTTGTATCACGAAAAACTTAAACTCTAAAGTTATTTGTTGTAAATCAACTTTTTCCTTTTAAAAAGTCTCATGGCGACAGTCTTTTTTTAAGTATCAATTTTGTTTTAAAATATCCAGTAAAACGACAATCGTGACAGCCTTTATGTAAAAAACAGTTGCGAGGAAATTCCAGGCCACATTGTAAGCGCCGCGGAAATTCATGTAGTGTTTCATTGAGAGTTGATGTTGAATTCGTACGTTTCATTCAGTCGATGGCGGTTTGAGCGGACAGTCGTCTTCCAGATTTTCCACCGCAGACTTCTCAGTCCCGCTCAGCGGAGCGGACCAAAGTTTTTTCAGCAACTCTTTGAAGTCCGCGCGAAGTGTCTATCCGACTTATTCAAAATCTCCGCACTGTGTAGTGTTGTAAACCATCTTTTGCATACACACATGTGTCTCGATTACACCCACCGACACTGCATTTAGTAGGCACACACACGCACGTTATAATGTGTAATGAGCCGGAGGTTATGGGATTTCGAATGAAACAGTCTTTGTTCTCCCAAACACCATCCCCATATTGCACATGTGACGATGGTTAGTTTTGCCAACAAGATTAGTATTTAATACTTGATAACCATGGGAAAACCCGGGGCAAAGGTGCAATGGGCAGCTGCGAAATGGCCATGTCCAAAAAGGTCATTGTTTTCAATGATTACCAAAGTTTAACAATAACCGATGGCCAAGAGTTCTTTTAACACAACCTGTTCTACTATTACTTGTTTTGAAAAAAAAACTCAACAAAAGCCAATAACTAATATGAAAATTACGTCGGTAAAAATATGAATCGTCAATAAAATTTCATCTTTAAAAAAAAAGCGCAACGTCAGGTTCTGTGGTGTGCGTTTGAAATCGTTTAAAAAATTTAAAAAAAACTAGACAGATCTTAATTATACATTAATATAAAACATTTTTAACCAGGGTTATATTAAAATTAATAACTTATTTTCCACCTGATACAACGAAGAAAAAAATTTCGGTCGTTTTGTTTTGAGTGAATCCCTGAATTTTATGTACGCTCTTTGTCTAAAAAGGTTTCTTAGAAAGATTTTTATGACTGTATTTTAATCACTATTGTACTTTATAGTTTAGGACAGTGAAACGGCTGCAATGAGGTTATTGTGAT
Source organism: Microlaimidae sp. YZB2_3 (assembly GCA_030248175.1). Lineage (NCBI taxonomy): Eukaryota > Metazoa > Nematoda > Chromadorea > Desmodorida > Microlaimidae > Microlaimidae sp. YZB2_3. Next base: position 35,064 of record JASAMX010004918.1, on the reverse strand, counting down.
ATTTTTATTTTTGTTTAGAAAAATTTTTTGCAATAAATGCTCAAATAGGCTTATTAAATTCATGGATTTCTTTATTTCCTAGCCGAAAAAAGATCTTTTCTTTAAATTTGTGATATAACTGTTTAGAAATTCAATTATCCGTCTTGGCGTGTCAAGATTCATGCATGTTCCCCACCCTTGTGCATCCACTCCTGCCGACCTGACACTGCCGAGTTCTCCCTGCACACACATGCGACACACATAGCCGAGAGAGGCTATCAACCCGGTGAGCTGACGTTTCAATTTTCCCGATAGCTGATATATACATATAAGCGGGATGCGGGAGTTGCCATGGAACATGCATGACAACTGATATACGAACTGCGCCCTCTACCTATCGAGCGGCTTGCCCACCTTTTAGCGAAATATTCATCCCCGGTCAAGGTTGGAGAAATTGGGATTACGGTAGCAGAGCTGTCATCTATTCCGTTATACAATAAATAAAACTATACGTGATTGAGAATAATACATTGAATATGTGAACTTAAAGCCTTTTAATGTGTTACTACAATAATTTTAAAACAAGACAGATAAATGATATTGATATACCTCTACTAATATTCATATTGATTTTATAACTAAAAAAATCCAAATGATATTGGTATATCATTAAAAAAATATAAGGTTAATCATTTTTATTTAATTTTGACTACAATTTTTACAATTTTAAACTTTTAAATTTATAAAAATTGAAAATTTCAGAAAAAAAATAAAATAAGTAAGGTTTATGCAGCTTACAATAAAACTTATTGTTAAACCACAAGACAAAACGACTGCCGCTGCGTCGTTTAGAGTTAAATTTAAATAAATAAAATCTGAAGTTCGTCAAGGTTAATTAGTGTGATGATATAGACGAAAAAATAATATTTTATGTGAACATATATCGCTAATAGAACCATCGATTTGTAAGAAAGTTTTACATTGTATAGATTTTAATTTTTATTATACATTGCTAATTATACATCGTATAACCGTCGTGTAAATCCATGATGCTGTTGATAAAATATGCTCACTTTAAGTATTTTTAGCCCACGTCATTTTATAAAACCTATATAATTTATAGAAAGGTGCAAAGTTTTATTCACACTTTCTTATGCTTAGATAACATCATTTTTTCAAAAAATTCTTTTCATAGATATGATCATTGTCTTATTATCATTATCTTATCATTGTCTTATCATTATATTTAAAATTCTTTATGATCATTGTCTAGATTTTCGTTCAATAAACAAATTTAAACTATACAGCTCGTACAAATATTTTTTTTGTCTCAAAAAAATTTTTTAAGTCGTTAAAATTAAAATATTAAAAAATATGACAATTTATTTTACGATGGTTTTTCTGTAATAAAGCAGATATAAAGTAAAAAACAAATTTCAAAATTAAAAACTATTTTTGTGTAATCTAATATCAAATTAAAATCAGTTGCTTATTTTCCCGTTTATTTTAAAATCTTAAAATCTTATCTGGAAAACATAATTTTGCCAATACTCAACTACGATTTTGCCACAAAGTTTCTGGGATTCGGAATATCGTAAACACTTAAGCCGGTAGGTGTTCTTAATTTTTCAATGAGCGTGAAATGGCTTCTGTTCTGACTTCCTGAGAAGTCCCGATATAAAGCAGAGGGGCAAGAGGGGTGAAGACCCAATCAGTTAGTTAAACAAACCCTTTGATGGGATTAGCACTAACCAGGGTCAACAGAAGACTTTCAGGCGCGACTTTGCCCAGACCTTAAAAGGTTCCGCACCCCTGGAATCCCCACAAACAGACGGATCACAGACATTAGATAGGAGTCAAAATACACAAGTGGATTAGGGCAGGAAGCGGTAGATTCAACAAGTCAAAGGTTTGCCGCTTTTTCCCCATAAAGAAATTCCGGAATTAAAAGTAAACCCTGTTTGATTATTCAGCAAACACGTTTAAGATTTTGATAGGAGAAATAATAAGATTTTAATAATATTTTGAGACGCCATAATGTTAATTTCATTCAAACAAATCTATAAATTGCTTTAACCAAAAATATAAGTACACTACTATTATCATCGGAAACATTTCTAATAAAAACGAATTTTTTTATGCTTAAAAACAAATTAATAAATAAATCAGAAAATGTACTTTATTAAAAGATTTTTACGCCCTGAAAATATAAAAACGCAAAAACAAAAAAAACTAAAACTAAAAATAAAAAGTTTTTTAAAAAGCAAAAACAAGTTAATTAATACATATAAATTTTATAAATTATCATATACCACAAAAAATCTCTACTCAGCTCTCTATTTTTTTATTAATCAAAAAAAAAATTTGTCAAAAAAATCTTATTAAACAGCAAAAACCTACATTTTTTAACCTATGTGTAAATGACAGAGACATCTTTACTATATTAAAATATAACACACAATTGCTCTGCTATTTATCATTTTGTAAAAAATACTTCCGATAGCAAACGATCTTAATGATCCTAATAAATCATATTCTTTTAAACTTTTGATTACAAACAACAGCACTTATACAACTATTTTTTATCGTGAACAAATTTCGCAGCAATTATTTCATTTTATTCCAAATTTTACGACGACGAATAAATTATTCAATAAAAATATCGTGATTCAAGTTTTTATTAAATAAAATAGCTTAGTACCATATAAAAATAGTGTTTATTTTTAGGTCTTAAACTTCGTGAAAAATTATTTGACCAAAACAGCAAACTGTTTAAAATTTTTTTTTAAATTCTTTCTTTATTACTAAATAAAAAATAAATTTCTAAGCCGATTTAGGAGAAGGATAAAATATAATATAAATGCTTACCAACTTTAGGATGGCTTCTTTTGACTTGCATCCACTTGTAGGCGGGTGCTTGGGTTTGAGCCTGGGAGGCGACGACGGTTGGGCTGAATTGTCTCCCGTCGAATTGAGCAGAATAGGGGTAATGCTGGGCCGACTCCTGTTGGCCGTGGTACCCGTAGGGTCCGGAGGGGTTGGACCAGCCGTTCTGGAAGCAGGACTGGTTGGTCCCCGGTGGTCCGTTGGGTCCACAGGGGTACACGTCCGCTGCGCCACCGGACAGCACGTGACTAGGGATCATCTGTCCACCCAGGGACACGCACTGGGCGTTCACGATGGCCACGGCCGCGGCACCGTCCGGACCACCCAGATCGGCCGGATGTGGATAGGCGAAGGGATGATGGCTGTCCGAACTCAGTACCGCCGTGGACACCGCTGTGGCGTGGGGAGGTAGGGAGTTGTTGTTCTCGTAGGGCGCCTGAGAAGCGTAGACCAGGCCCCCACCCGGGTTTAAGTCCTGAGGCGATGGCGGAGGCTGTTGAGTGACCACGGGATGCAACTCCTGGAGACAGTCCGCGTCCTCGCGGTAGAAGTTGCCCCCCTGATGTAGGGGGTGGGCGGCGTAGTGATGGGGGGCAAAGTCGCAGGCCCGGGCCTGTTGGAGATAAGGGCCGGTCCCGGCGTGCAAGGCGGCGGGCATGAGTTTGTTCTTAAAGACCATCTCCCCGCTGCAACTCATGGTAATAAATTAGTGGGAGGCGCCGGCTGAAGAGCTCGTAAATTTTATTCGGGCACAATTTCACAGCCCGGGGCGGACTGGAGGATTCGGCCGCGGCCCGGGCGATATCATATGTCAGGCAGGCGCTCGGGATGGTACCTTCTAATGTGGCTATAAATCACGGAACGAATCCGCCGGCCCGGCTGACACTTCAAAGACTCCTGCCGTCACGTGACCGGCCCGTCGACCAATGAGCGAGCGCGCCGAAGCGAGCGTCTCCCTCTCCAGGACCTGTTTCTGTCTCTGGACGTCAATTTGATAAATAGAGGGAAGGCTGTTGTTCAGCAGCTTTCTTACAGTCCCTTCCTAGCCTGCGTGCGGCGCGGAGTTTTGTGTAAAATCTACAAATAAATCTCTTTCAAGTTCGCCGCCCGGTGAGCGCATCTGGCTGCGCGTTGCGCCAGCCACTCGCAGCCACAAACACACGCAGCGCATTCCGCGCGCTCCAACGGCCAAGTGAGCTCGTTTTTCATCGCGGAGGAAACGGTAGTTGCAGAAACACGCACATAAAACACACACTCGCACACATAAACGCAGACGGGGGAAGGAAGGCGATAAAAAAAGTTAACAGTTAGACAATCCTAATGGGTTCGCAGCGCCTAATGGGGCTATAAATCGGACTGGGTGGGCCCCACAAGCCACTCTTAACACTTTCCAGACAGACAGGAAGGTTGGGCGAGCAAGATTGATACCGGGCTGGAAATTAGACCGCCGTTCCATCCCCTTCCATGATGAATTACCGAGCGAATCTCGCACCGGAGTCGGGAGTTTTAAGAGCTCCTTTTTTTTACCCGCGGCTCCACACGCACGCACAAGACGAATGGCGTTCCTCTATATCCCGGCTTCCCCCCGACCCGGGAGGGAATGGATCGATAATTCAGGCCAGTTTCCGCCCGATCAGCGAGTTCCACCGGTCGCATCCCGGGATTATACCTTCCGTAGACCCTGGATCATCCGATGATCGTCGGAGAATGCTTAACTTAGCCCTTTTAAAGTATTAAGGATCCTGAAGGAGACCGATGTGTCGGATCTCATTTGCGTCATCATGCTCCAAGTAGCGGAAGTGATGGGTAAATCATTTGATTCTTTTCTAAACCTTCAAAGATTCCCAGGTTACTGTAGTCGGAAATAACGCTCATGCAGCTTTGACGTAATTAAATTCTCTCGCACCTAACTAATAAGAGCCGGTCAAACGCTGTTCTGTTAATTTTTAATCCAAAGCTAATTTTAGCAGCAACCATGTTATTATAATATTCTCTTCTTGCAGCAATTGTTATATGAGAAGAATTACTCGAAATATTTTAAAGGTAAATTTTATATGATATTTTTTATTTTTAAGAAAGAATAAAATTAAAATCCTAAATTTATTTTAGCATTGTAGCATCAAACACATTTTAGCACGCAAAAAATAGAACTTGAACTTCTATTTTTATTTTAAAAAGACCATGAATAATAAAAGGATCCTTATGTTTATAACTATTGGTTTATTTTTTTTTAATATTTTTTTTGTATTTTTATTAACTGAAAATTTTCAAAATTAGCAATTTCAACTGTTAAAATTTTTATTTGAATTTTTTTAGAAGCTGAGAACGGATCTTTTTTGAAAGAATCTGTTTTACTCACTATTCCCATTTAAATTTCTTAGTAATAATTATTTTTTTATATTTGGCATTGAAAAAAAAGGGTTTGGTATAAGTTTAATTTATAAAAGCACATTTTTGTTTTAAATAAATTAAAATCGTTAATAATGAACGTATAAACTCGGTAATGTATTAACTTAGTAAAAGTTTTAAATTTGGTCCAAATCCAACCACATTGGTTGGAATTGTGGTGTTTACATAAATATGGTCATGAATAAGGTCAAAAAAATAAAGACTTTTGGGATAATTTTTTTAGAAAAAGACCCCTGTTTGTAGTTTTCAACCAATACAGCCGCAAGTTTAATTTAAACCAAAAATTTTCAATAAAAATTAATAAATTTAATAAAAACTATAGGCTTTTAAATTCGTGTGTTTTTGATAATATATAAACCTACAAGTTTTTCAGTGATCCTCATATTTATACAGAAAGATTTACGGCTTATTTAAAGCATCCCGCCACAAAAACCTTTTTTAATCAAACACAGGATAAAAACAAATTAAATTAGTAAAAAATAAAATGTTTTTGATGCAGGACACTTTCAGTATACAGTAGGATTCCTTCTATAAAAAAAGAAAAAAAACGCCAAGTGAAACTTGCTATTGCTAAATTATTTTGTTGTTTTATAATTGTTGCGTATTTTTGTACGTGTTCTGAACAGCATGTGTTGGATAACTCAAGATAATGTCCCGGTGTACCCTATAATTTTGACTAAAATTCAACAAGAAAAACCGCAAATATTAGTCGAGATTTTCGATCTCAGATCTATAACTTTTACAGCCAAAAAAATTATTCTTATATTAAATGTAGTATTTTCAAAGTGAAAATAGTTTTTCATAATCAGAATACAATAAACAAAAAGGGTAAAATATTTAGAGTTTGATAAAACTTATAAGTTTAAAATTGTTTTTAATTTAATACTAGGAGTTTTTATTCGATAGAGATAAAAAACAATAATTTTATACAAGAAAACCAAATTCGAAAACTAAAATCTTATCACGTCAGGATTTTAAGGGCCCTCAAAATGTCATATAGTATTAGTGATCACGTCATATATGTTTTGCTCTGTGGAAATGGTTGTGGGAGGATCTAATAGGATCACTTTTAGCCTATTAGTTCTTGGGAAAAAATTAATCTCCAATGAATGAAAGATCTCATTTTTCATGAGCACTAATTGATTAACGCTAAAAGTGATTCTATAACGTTATAATTCTGTATAGAATATTAACACTGAACAATTTTTGTTCAAATGGGAGGGTTTTTGACTATCGTGATAGCTAATTAAACAAAATTTAATTATATTTTTAACTTATACATTAGGCTTTTAAACTTATTTATAGTGTATCCAACTGGTCACAAAATACATTTTAAATTAAATAAATTTTGTTAATATAAAATAAAAAAATAACTATTTAATGTGAAATTGATTTATTGTTAAATCAAACGTGTGCTAAAGTTACGATGCGGTATATGTGGTTAGGAGCCCACACAATATGATTTTTAAATCAATGTGATGTAAACACATTATTCATGGTTATTTTTGCAAATTTAGGAATTAAAATTTTCAAAATAATGTAATTTTTCTCAATGCTAACATTTATAGAAACTCTGGGAATTGTTGTTAAAGTTCGATTTAGTTATAAATGACCATTTTATTTAAGGAAAATAAAAACTTTTTATGCATTAATTTAAATAAAAAAGGTTTTAAACGAATTGGAAAAGAAAAATTGTTTAAATGTATTTTTATTAAAAATTTTAAATGTATTTTTATTAAAAATAAAAATTGTTAGGTGTAATTTTAGTTTAATTAGGGGCAACTCACATTCAAAATTTAATAAATTCTGTTAACATGAAAGTTTCAAAAAATGAATAATTAAATTTTTAAAAAATTTATTTTCGTGTAAACTGGTTTTTTTAATAGTTTCAGCTTAAACACCTACAAAACAAAATTTTAAGCTTTGTTTTTAAGGGTTATATTATTCAAAAATTATAATTATGAAAAACAATGAAAAATCGTTGAAAAATCATTTATCATTTGTTTGGTTTGTAAAACTGTGCCAAAATGTGATTTTGTGCATTTTTGATTTAAAAACATACCAAAAAGCAAACAAAAAAAACATAGGTAATTTACTATAATAAATTCTAACGTTATTGTATTATTATAATTGTTTTTTTTGTTTTTATAAAATTGTAAAAAGTGAAGCAAAATGGTTTTTGTGATCAGTTATTTAGTGGTTTTGGTTAACTTTAGATATTTTTTAAATTATATCTTTTATATTTTGTAGTGTTTTTTTATTTCTTAATGTTTTTTTTAGTTTTCCAACAAACTTTTTTGATATATAAGTGCCAAATTTCCTTTCAATCCGCAAGGCTTTTACTTTTTAAAAAAAAGGCGCTGGTTTTTTTGTTTTCCATAATATATTTCGTTCAAACGTGTATGTAGAGGCGTGTAGTTCTCGGGCCTGGATACTGAGAACTGTACCATCCATCAAACCGTCGGGTGATTCGTTAAAAATTCCGGGAACTCGCTTTTAAAAATCCATTTCCTTGGGGATTCGGGGCTGAAAATCCGAGCAGTGGAAGCCGGGGTTCCACTCTCGCCCGGTCTAAAAGTGCGGTTGTTGTCTAAGAACGCCGTTTGACACGTTAGGCGGTATTGCTAAGCTTTTCGGTTAAGCCGCCAGGCAGCCGCGAAATATTTGCGCCGGCTTTTGAGCTAGTAAAAGAAGCTACAGTAGCTTTCGGCCGGGCAGTGCGAGATTTTGACGGATTTTCAACCACAAATAGCGAACCCACACCACACAAAGTATTAAAAATTTTTAAAATTAGTATTATACGACATTTAGGTTACAGTATTATCAAAATTATAATAGTGTTAAAATTTTTCCCACCAACAGATGAAAAAAAACAACAGTTTAGTGTACATTTTAAATGACGGATTTTTCAAATAAACTAAGAAAACATTGGTTTTTAATCACAAAATACAGTGATAATATTGTTTTTTTTAAAAAGAAAGCCCGTGTATAAGAAGCCAAAATTATTATTTTTTAAAAAATAATGTTATTTTCCAACTTTTCAAAAAAATTAAATTTTTCAAAAATGGATTTTTTTGTGTCGACTTTTATAATAAAAATTGACAATTTAAAAAAAGTACCGACCTTGTTTTTTGTACAGTTGCAACTTAATATTTTATCCATTATTTTAATGGACACGTCATGACAACTTGTACCCTGAATTTTATTTTATATTTTAAAACAGGATATATTTTTATATAATTTTTTTGCTCCTGATATTTCTTTGCGTATTATATATTATTATACTATTATATATGTTATTATACTTTGTTTAGCTGCTTTAATTATTTTGATTTTCAGTATAGTTTTATCTAATTAACAAAATTTACGAAATTGTTAATCAATTTTATCATTTATATGTTCTTTGTTTTTGCTGCCTCTAGAACTATTATAAAAAATAAACTGGTACTCTCTATCTCTACCATCGTAAATTTAAAATTCTTACCGCCGTGACTTCAATAAAGTTAAAATATTTGTTTTACGTCCACATTATAATTATATAAAACACACCGCAGCCAAATTTAAAATACCATCCACTTTCGTTTTTTGTTCAAAAACTTTGTATTTATTTATTACTGAGCGGGACTAAATCAAAAAACTTTGGTTTCAATTAATATATTTCAAAAAAATTTATTCAAAATCAACTGAACTTAAACGTTGCACACGGTAATGCTTTCCTATTAAAGCCGAGCATTATTTTGGAAAAAATAAGTTTTACCAGAAGGAAAACTTGAAAAAATCAACTAATACACAAATGATTGTGGGGTATTAAAAAGTTTTTTTTCTACTTTATTAATTGAATAATTTTAGAATACACAAATTTCCAAAAACGTTTTTGAAATAAAATTACTACATATTTGTACATTTTAAAATTACTATCTGTGTGCCGTTTTCAACATTAAATTACTATCTGTAAAATAACGCATATTTTTTTATTCATATTGCAAAAAGTTTTGCCCAGGTTTTTGTTTTTCAATATCAGGAACTGACGCCAAAAAAACAGTTAATCAGATTTACTGATTTTTGATAGGAAAAAATGTAGGCATATGTTTTAAAGTCAGAACAAACTAACATAATTGTTTTTTAGTTTAGTTTTTTTAAATGTTGAAAGAAATATCAAGAAAATAATGTACCTTGCTTAGAAATATTCTTAACAAAAACTTTTGGCTAAAATTTATGTAGAGCAAAGATTACAATTAAATCCTGGTTTATGTTAAGGATTTAGACCATAAAGCTACATTGCAAAATAAGGGTTTTAGTAAAAATTTTATAAACAAAACAAACTATTGCGTCACATTCCAATACAATTCATAACCATTGTCATTTTATTTACTCGCCGTTTCATAATACTGAAACACTTACATTTTATTGCTTTTATTTTAACTTGATTATTTAATATGTATACTAAATAAAATATTGTATTTTAGTAACAGCACTAGAAGATTTTTCAAATAAAACTTGGAAATTGTATATTCGACAGCTTTTTGGCTTTAAACCAGAATAAAAATATCAGCAATTAAACTTCAGTCCAGCTGAAAACTGTATTTTATTTCTAAATTTTAATAATGTTTGGAAATTATTATTGTGGTTAACTACCGGTAAAAAAAAACAATTATTAGAACCATTAGTATAAAATCCGCAGTTCCTAACCTAACTTGTTTTGTTTTAACACTTTTTGTTCCGCCGAAAGAACTTCGGTAACAAGAAAATTTAAATAAACCAATCTATACAACATATAAAATGAATTTTACGATATTTGAATAAAAAATGCGAATATAACTTTAAACGCAAAAGCTGAAAACCTAAATAATGGAATTTGGAATCTGCACCATGATTTATTTCTGTGAAAGATAATAAGAGTGAAATTGTGAAGTTATTCTAAAAAGCCGAAGCATTTTGGTTGACTTAATTTTACGATTTTTACGATTTGACGATTATGTGAACATCTCCCAAATACACTATTATTAACCTTTAACCTTGGGTCATACTTCGTACAAAGTGCTCAAAAAATCCAAACAAAAGTCAAATATTAAAGTTTGGTTTATCTAAAAAAGTTTTTTTTAAAAAAACGTTGTTGCTTGAAGTCAAAAGATCAAAAAAATGCTGTAAAAATTAAAAAAACTTTCCTTCAGATAACCCAAAATTGAAATCTGGATTTCGGCTTTTTTACACCTTGAACAAAGTGTGAACCGAGGTTTAGTTGTTTATTTGTTTATCATCTAAAGTCAATTCGTATCTTAGCACACAAAAATAAACCGTTTGGCACTTGGATTTTGTTCCGACCAATTAGAAGCTTTAAAATCATTTTTGGAATGTTTTAAACTAAACAATTACACTGTATTATCGAAAAAAAGCTTGATGTAGCCGTGTTTTACTCTTTTTTTATAAATTGCGGAAGAAACGTCAAAAAAATTTCGATAATCATTTAAACAAAGCAATTATTAACTAATGCTATACTTTTTAATCTTTCCTTTTAAAACATAATTTTTAAAAATAGGTTTTTAAATTGAATAAAAGTCTTATAAAATATTGTGGTTTAACACGGCTAAATTCGGCAATTACGCTAATATGTTTAAAAATTTAAAAAAAAATTAGACCCTCCAGGGTATGGGCACAAAACGGCCAAAAGACCGATAATTTTTTTTGTTTGTGTATGTAAAAAAAAAATTATTTGTTTAACTCAGTGGTGAAAAATTTTGACAAGCCTTTTTTATTGTTTTAATTTTAAAAAAATAGCTACTTCGCTTGGTGGATAAAATCTATTTCATTGGGACAATGACACTTTGGAAAAAAAATTCATCGCAGTCATTGAATTCTGGTGAAAGAATTTATTTTGACGGTTCAAAGTCCAAAACAGTAGCCACATTGTGTGGTTGTGGTTAATTAATTTAAGTTTATTGCGGTTAATTTTAATGACCGTTGCCAGAATTCAAGCTCTAAAAAAGTGTGATATTATTAAACAGTTGAAAATAAATAATTGTTATTAATTGAAAATTAAAAATTGTATTTGATTAAACTTTTAAAAAATGTCAATTTAATTAGTTTTTGTTTTGTTTTAAAGATGTTTTTAATAAATGAAAAATTGTGTTTGTGTTTAATACCTTTTACATAATTAAAAACAAATATAGTTATGTTTTGCGCCAAGATATCGCATTTTACAGTATTATGTAATAAAATTTACAGTCACATGCAAAATATATTCTATCAGATCAGTGTAAAATAGTTTAAGCTTTATATTCACATAAACACGTGGTACACAAAATAAACATAATTTTGAATTTCTTTTTTTAAATAAACAAAAGCACAAAATTATGAAATCTATAGAGTTCTTAATAATATGGTGAGCCGGGGTGAAAAAATTTGATATATCTATCTGATAGATGAATGTATCAAAAAAATTATATCAATGTGCAGCTAAGGATTTTTTAATCAGTTAAACGTACGCATAAAAACAATATTTATTTATGTATAATGTCCTCATTATAGGCGATATAATAAAATAATGACTTTTAAAAAAATCTTCACTTCATTATTAACTAATAAAAATCTCCTTTGTTGTTACAAAGAAATTCTTTTTTATAGGTTTTTGTTTTTACTTTGAACGTATGATGTTCTTTATACGCACACGTTTGTAAAACCAATAGGCACATTGCACTGGAACTCGGTTTATATATGAAGTATGCAATATACATAAGCGTCACCATAATGGATAATTACCGTATCTCCTACTTATTTTTCATAGTATGCAGATCAACCGATCGAAAGTGCGCGAAATTTTAGTTGATTCGTCGGATCAACCGATTGGTTGATCTGCATACTACGAAAGATAAGTAGGAGATACGGTAATTATCCATTATGGTGACGCTTATGTATATTGCATACTTCATGTATAAACCGAGTTCCAGTGCAAGGTGCCTATAAACTTAATACTCTTTAATGTGTACCGTTTTTGGGGGTTTTTGGAAAAAAAGCCTGGAACGCGGCCAAAATTAAAGTATCAGTTTTAGAGCCGTTGTTATTAGCATAAATTTTTTTCTTCACAAATATAAAAGGCATTGTAAAACTCGGCATATAAAAATTTGGTTTTAATGCTTATTGGTGTAAAAACACTTATAAATCAATAAATGTTGAAAGTAATAATTTTTTTTCTAAAACAAAAACGAAAAAATTGGCCATTTTTTTTATTTTGATTTAGATAATTGACCAATCAATTCGTGCTAAAAATAACCTAAAAACTTTTCACTCCGAAAAATAAATTTTTACGAGCCATTTGAAAAGGTTTAGAATTATTTGTGTATTAAAAAATTTATAAATAACAATATTTTTTAAAGTTTCTTGATAAATACCGCTACTAAAATTTATATCCACCTCCTAAAGTTCGAATTTTCTCTGAAGTAATTTCTATTTTAGCATAAACTAGAAAAAAAATACCAAAGCAAACCGCTACCAACCATAACGCAAATTTTAGTGATATAAGCTAGAATGCAAATCATAAGGAAAAATTTAACTTTTTTGTCAAAAGAACCAACAATTACACATTTCTAAAATATATTTTTGATTAATAAATATACAGCCAGAATTTGAATAACAATTCAACCTTCAACGTTTTATAAAAAACCGATTTTCAGAAGTGAAATTGTCAAAATTGTCTGTCAATCAAAACATAATGTCGGCTGTAAAAAACGAATACCTTTTTGAAACTAAATTAAAAACGACATTCAAAAGGACATCAACGGTGAAAAAAACACTTTGAACTCAAGGGTTTCGTAAAACACATTGTCATGATAATAATAAAATGTCCGACCAATTTAACACGAGACCCTTGCTTATACATAATTAATATAACCCTTGCTTATACATGATTGATATAAACTGTATCAGACATTCAATAAATAAACGTTAAACAATGAAACAATACTGAGAATTTTTAATAATTAGCATTAATATGAAAAATGACCAATACGAATTTTTGATAACCTTTTAAAAATATAGCAACTAAAAATTTAAAATAAAATCTACCCCACAACTTTGATAAAAGTTTTGAATTCTTATTTTGTATGCGCATTATTGTTGAAAACACAAGACGCGAAACAATAACATCAATAGTAATACAATTGATAAGACACAATTGGGAACATATTATCAGATTATCACGTACATTTAAGAAATGCAAAAGAATAAAATAAATTCCAGAAGTTTCTAAATTCTAGAAGATTTTTTAAAAAAAAGAAAACAATGTCTTAAATAATTATCAAAAAAAGGATTTTACTTCACGTATTATTTAATTTAGCTCGGTTACACAAATATAAATAGTTAATTTTATATAAAAACGACTGCAATGGTCCCATTTTATACACCTTTTTTAATAAAAAAATGCTGATTTCAAAAAACGACTTCAAAATTAAAGAAAAACAACATTTTAAATTTTGGATAAAAATTAGTCGGCTTTGCTTCGATCTAATGAAAACGTTTTGTATGAATTTTTATTGATTTTAATTTATATAAAAATCAAAGAAAAAATTATGAGATTAATAAAATATTACAGTTTATATTAGGGTGTAGGTTTTTAAGAAAAACTTCAGTCAACAAATAAAATAAACAAAACACAAGAATTTTGGTTTATGTAATTTGAGTTGATCAAAATAAAAATATTGGTAATTATATATTTTTTTTAATAAATCAAAACAGAAATTTCGGCTCATTTAAAATGTTTCAACAAATTTACTTCGTTTAAGACTATGCAGGTTCTTTTGTAAATAATAATCAAGTATAATTTCTTCCAAAATATTTAATTTTTACTGTTTGTTAAAGGTGGTTAAACACTCAGGGTAACTAACCGACAGTGGCATTGGGTATAACTTTTCGAGCAAAACAGTGTACCGCTCCTACTTTGGAAACTTTCAACTTTGACGCTCAACAAACTAATAGGAACGTGCTAAATTACTAAGCAGTTGAACGAGTGGAAAATAAACATATTGAAACTTAAAAACAAAAAATCCAGACTTAAGCTGCTTTATTGAAGAATACTGTAAAGCAGAAGGTAAAAATCCAGCTAAAAAAGTAAATCTTTGGCAATGTTTTATTTAATTGAAAACAAATTATATAAAAGATACAAAAAATTTAAAAATTATAAAACAAACATGTAAAAATAAAGAACACAAAAATTACAAACAAAATTATTTGTTTAAAATGGTTCAAAATGCAAATATAATAAAAATAAAAAAATAAATATTCAAATTTTATTTTTAAAAAATCAGTACCAATTATTTTAGGAAAATCTTCAATCTAAAATAAACTTAATGTCTAAATTTAAATTCCATCGAGTTCATGCTTTAGAGAAAAGCATGGTTTGATAAATTTTAGGTCGTTAGTGTCAAGGGCACCTAGAATCGTAACTTGGAGCCGAAGATGGAAAATATGGAGCCATAATTTTAGATCTTAAAGCCGAAGGCTTAAACTCAATAAACGTATTCCCCAGCCTATGTAACATAAGCCTTAAACCAATTCAAACGATTTATTTTACCTTCGGCTTCAAGTTCCTAGTTTTTGTAACTTTAAATTCTCCAAAGTTTCTAGCAGCTCCAAGTTCGCTGCTGACTGCTCCAAAGACCAGACGGTGGGTTCTTGACGGTTCAGATTAATTTAAGAACCTGGCTTGTTGCAACCGTAATCATGATAATTTAACACTAATTCTAAAAAAATCGTTTATAACAAATTGCTATATAGTTAACAAATAATAGCAATAGCCAACAAATATTTGAATTAGTTTTAAATTGTTTTTCAAACTTTTTTATGCGTTTAAATACTTTGTTATTTTATGTAAAATTAGCTAGAGTTTATCAGGATAAACTGGATTAGACAGTAGAGATTAGGCTTATCTTGGATTGGATTACTATAGTGATTAGGCTTGGATTTGCACAAAAATTTTAAAAAAATATTAAATATAATTGAATATAATATAATTGTATTACAAGTGAAAAATTTGTAATACTACTGATGACAATTTTACACGCAGAATGAACCTAACAAGTTTGAAAATATATTTTTATATTAAACCATGTGTGAAGCTGGTTCGCTTTAAAATCTAATTACAATCAAAAATCCCAGTAAAAATTTTGGGGCAACACAGTTTAAACAAACAAAATGTTTTTAAGTTTCTTAATTTTTAAGTTTACTATTCAATAATAACAACTAATAATTTTTGGTCAAAAATTAAGACACAACTAACCGAAACCAAACATTGATTCACACAACTTGATTATAATTATGGTTGTATATTTATAAGCTTCGAACTTTATGAAACTTATTTATGAAAAAATTTGTGATCAATGATAGAAATTCCTATTGTAAAAAAACAGCAAATGTTTAGTCTGCATGCACCCGGGGATTAATAAAACAACATGCGCTTGTATTAAAAATAGAATTTAAAAATAAATAACTTATAATTAAGATTATTGACAGAAACAAATCTATTATTGCTTAAAACTTTTAACTTGACCTAATCTCAAAAACTTCAAATTTAAACTTTATAAATTTAAACTATAAACATAAAACTTTTTTTAAATTGACATACTTACAGAAATTTCATTCACTAGAGTTACCTGTGTGAATTAGTTAAGAAAACAAATAAACTTACGATCGGTTGTTGAATCAGAGAAAAATCAATTATCATTTTAACAGCAAATTTCGAGTCAGTTAATTTAAAAAACCCTAGATTAAAGCTAAAAAACTCAATAATTTTCAATAATATATATATCCAACCAGAGTTGTAATTGGGCCGGGCCAGTCCGAGGGTTGTGCCGGGCTGGGCCGGGCAAGGCTTTGATTTTTCTGAAAAACTGGCGGGCCTGGTCGAGATTTTTAGCAGCGACTAAAATTTTTTTAACAAGTACCTAGCCACAACAGTCTGCCAAATGGCTTCATAAAACGTTCTCCATAATACGTTTTGGGTCAATTTTCTATATTTTGTAAATCTAATCTAGCTCTAGTGTCTTTCCTGCAGTTATCGATGTGTACAGTAGTGATGTTCCTATTCTTCAATATGCTCCGGAGTTCCGGCTATTTAAAGCGGAGGGAGCTCCGGAGCTCCAGAGCTCCGTCCCTTTCATGAGCAATTTTAAGCTTATTGAAGTTTGAAATACCATTTTAAGTTACTTTATCTACTTTTTTAAGACTACATGTATGTCTAGTGTTTTAAATAATTTAAAAAAAAACTAATTTGCAAAAAAGTTTTCACAAAATAATGTATGGCATGATTTTTTAATTATTTATAAAATTAGTACAAAAATAGAGCGGAGGTCCGGAGCTCCTAAAAGCAGAGCCCCGCTCCGGAGCACAGAGCTAGGAGCTCCGGGGGACATCACTAATGTACATTTTAATGGCAAATTTCTTACTGTCTAATCTTAGGAACGTATGTGTCATAGTTTATTATTTTAACAAAAAATTGTGATTTAGTTTAATATTTAATATTAATAATATTAAATTGCTTATTACTATTTTTTATGAAAATATTCTGTTTGTGTCAGATTATATCCATTTTGATGTTGATTTTTTCATAAATATGTATGTCTATTAAGTATAAAATTTAAAGAATAAAACATTGAAATTTAAAAGATACAACAGTGAATTTATAAAACGTTTCAACAGTATACGTTTGTCATCTTCAGTCTAATTGAAAAATATATAAATGCAAACACGAGCGTTTTAAAAAAGGGATTTAGAAAAATGTTTACAAATGCAATGGATTATTATTTTTTTAAGAAGGTTTTTGACAAAAACCAAAAATCTTTTGAATTATTTTAAAAAAATTGAATTTTTGGGTATAAAACATTGAAAAACGAAAATATAAATTTAGAAAAAGGCAAATGAAACTAAATAATAAACAACTTAGTTTTAGAGTTATTTTTTATATTCGTTATTTCAGTAAAATAAGAACTTTCCCCATATTTCATTTTTTAGATGCATATTTTAACACTTTCCTTTATTTTCTTTACTTCTTTTTTATTTATGAATATTTCTTTTATTCTATTATTGCCTGTTATTGTTTTTTTTTACTTTTTGGCCAACATTTTACCACGTTTTACCTACAAGGTTTTTCCACGTTTTTTTTAACTTATAAAATGACAAAATTACACATTTTACGAACTGAGGGACAACAATAAAAAAAGAAAATCTATATGACACATGTAATAAAGAACCGGAAAAAAGGACTATTGACTAAAATGGCTTGAAAAATTCAGTTAAAATACCAAAAAAACAAACATTAGTTTTTAAATGCATCCCCATAAAAGCGTACTGCAATTTTATTTAATTTTAATTTTATTGTATCAAATAAAAATAAAAAAAAAACTTAAATACATTTAATTTAAAAATTACAATAAGACCAAACAAATTTTTCTATAGGAAGGAGTAAAAAAAAATTTCAAAAAATCGAGAAAATTAAAAAGCAAACAATAAATAAGCTAAAATTAATACATAAACATTTATATAAAACATTTAAAAAATGTCTAACTAATAAGCATAAAAAACAAAATACGAAAAACCAAAATGGCTAAAAAGTAATAATTGATTAAAAAATGCAATTCAGACGCCTTTTTTTATCCGTTAAAGATTAATTAGTGAAACACATAACTAAAATTTACTACATTATGAAATGGTAGTTTATAAGGCGAAAAAAAAACAATTATGAAAATTAAAATTATAATTAAGAAACGAGTAAAGATAAAGTACTAACTAAATATGTTGTTAAAATATCAGAACAAATTAACTACATTAATATCAAGCAACGTTTTAACAACTATGCATACTTATAAAAATAAATAAGAACCATTCCTTGTGTAAATTTTACTAAAAGAAGCAAAACGACAAAATTTTCATAAAATTGTGTACAATGTGTGCAAAATTTTATTTTGCGTGCAAGTATCCAATAGATATATGCAAAAATATGCAAAAAAATACTATTTCAAGGGAAATCATATGAAAGTGTTATTTTCAAAAAAATTAATAAGTTACTACAGTATATGCTTATGTTAATACATGTATTTTCACGAAATCCAAAGACTCCAAATTATATATATATATATATATATATATATATATATATATATTTTTTTTTTTTTTTTTTTGACATTTGTTCATTCAGTCCAAATTTGTATTCATGTGTAGAAAATTTATAAAGTCACAATAATAAAATATGAATGAAGCATTTATAGCAAAATATTGATGGAATAAATTATGCCCTTTAAAGTCAATTTAGCAAATATAAATTTTATATAAAATATGCTTATTTTTCTGCAAAGAACATTAATGACACTTAATTACTTATCAAATGGAATTTTTAACTTGTAGCCGCCTTGTCTGTTTTCAAAATTTTTATTTATATTTAAATAAAAATATATTGCATCAAAATGTTCCACAGTTTTTCAAGAAATAAAAATAAGAGTATGTAACTTAAAATTAGCAATAAGACAATTATACAATAATTTGTAGTGAAATTATATAGCTAAAAAAAAGAAAAAATTAGTGGTTTAGGCATATATTTGTTTGTGGGCCGACGGGTCAGGCCAGGCCGTAAAATTTCCGCTTACAACTTTGCTTTAAACATGCCCGACTTCAAGTTCGTCTGGTTGTATGGACCTTATTACTAAAAATACATGACAAACAAAAATAATATTGTGTTTTTATTTTCGTTGTAACGTTTACTAAAAACAATATTTTATTTGTTTAACGTTTTAAATCCAAGTTGGGTTTTTTTCCCAAAACAGAGGATTTCTACCTTTTTGCTATTATAAAGCGTCTTAACATACTTTTTTCATAGTAGTATTTCACACTACAAAACCAATAACAATTGAAAGAAATGTTAAAGATAAAATAATTTATGAAAATAATTTGTTTAAAAAATTAACTTAAAGTAATTAAGTTCAGATAGTAATCTTGTTTTTTATGGGTGTAACAACGGTAAAACTCTAGTTTTTGAACGAGCGTACACCGCACAAATTATAAGTGCGTAAAGTGCGATCTCTGTTTCTATTGAATATATTTTAAAACTCCCAACACTTGGCGTTTGCTGATTAAAAAAACCCTTTTTATAAAATAAGAACACAGTAAAAAAAATTAATTTAAGTAAAAGGATATAGGAATTTGGTTTAAATATTAAAATAATATATAATATTAAGTATATATTAAAATAATTTAAAATAAATATTAAAATAATATTATTGAGAATGCAAGATTGCTTGGTGTTGAGTGATAAAAAACATTGCAGGGTAAAAAGATTTTTAGAGAACTTGGAGCATGAGAGAACATTGTGCCCAAAAAAGTGAACTTGAAGGTCAAAATTAAAAAGTTGAAAGAAAATTAGAAATTGGAGCTGGAAATTAAAAATAAAATAAATAAATTCCATAAAAATTTTTTTGGAATACGACAATTTAAGTCGTTAAAAGCTAAACCAAAAGTATTTTTTTCTTAAAAGTTGTAAAATTTCCACATTCAGGACTCTGGAGCTCACCACTTTACGAATTGGCTAAGTTTCCAACTTACGGTGTTAAAAACTAAAAGGAGCGAACCTATTGGTCAATAATAACAACAAACTGCTCGGTAAAAAAATAAAAAAACTCAATTTTTAAATAATATGCATTTTAGCCTTTTTATATATATTTTTTATTAATACTATAAATAGTAGGTTTGGGAGTTGATTTTCAAGTTTAATACAATTTCTAATTAATTAAAAAAAGTTGACAAACAGTATTGTTGGTTGTGTTTTAATCATAAAATTAATAATTCAATTGACAATCGAAACAGTGTTTTTAAAAGCACGTTATTGTTATTTTTTTCTTCTAAAAGTTTATAATTTTAATGTTTCTTTATTAACCTTTAATTAGAAGTTTTTAATAATATTTTATTCAAAAAACAATAAAAAAAATAAATCTAATTAGCATTTAACCCAGTCACTGCGTTTTTGAGGGGTCATGTGAAACTTAAAAAGATAGACGATTAAAAAAATAAATTAAATAAAAAAGTAGTGACAATGCACGTACTGCTCAAAAAGTACTGACAATTATTTACATTTAGGTGGAGAACTGTGTATTTTTTCTTTATATAGCGTATAATACTAAATATTTTTGCTTTAATCCTTCTTAACGCACACCCATGTGAGTTGCTTCGAACACATATTATATATTATTTTGCTAAAAAAAGTACCGAGAATTTGTACAAAAGCTTTCAAACGTAAAAAATTTGAAATTCTGCTAAAAAATGCATTTTAATTTTCCGATTTTTTTTCAGATATCCTTCACCCTGCGTTTTACCTGCAACATTGAAATTAATGTTTTGCAAAAAATAGTATTTTACTCGTCAAATAATCTAAAATTTAATGATGTATATAAATTTTAAAACTACTTCGAATTTTTAATATGTTTAGAATTGAAGAAAGCAAAAGGAAGATGAAAAGCACGTTGTAGAAAAGAGCAAAATTTTTCGTGGAGGCAATTACAGTGCTAAAAAAACTGTTTATTTCATAAGGCATTCATACTAAATAAGTTTTTGTGTTATGACAGAAACCTTTTGGTATTTTAAAATATTGATGTTTTAAATTTTATCACAAATAAAGTATTTTTATGTACTTTTTTTTTACTTTTACTTTTTTTTTTTATTTACACAAATAACTTAAAAACTTAAAATATGGGCTCGTTTATTCTTTCTAATGGTTAAGGCAAAAATCGCGTCCGAAACCAGAAAAAGAACGCAATTTGTACTCGTAAACTCCGCTAATCTTCATTACAAGTGGCCCAAAAATTTTTTAGTTTAATAATTTTAGAGCAGCGGCACGCCGTTTTCATTCCGCGTCTAAAAAAACGCTCATATTTGGAAATAATTACATGCATATTATTAATTTTAAGGAATTTAGTAGATCAAGCTTAAATATTATATTGCTATTTTTTACTTTTTAAAATCTGGTTTGAATTATATTTAGATAAGAATAGAATTGCTATTAAATTCGTTGTAGTAAAATATCATCTGTTAATAGTGTCATGTCATTTGTTGAAACATAATGGAAACCTTTATCACGAGGTAGGTTGCACGGAACAACTTCACACATGTATATTAAAAATATTGTACACCATGTTTTTTCTAAAAAGAATGAAAATAATTTCTTGAATATAATTTTATCTAAATATCAAAAAAATTGATAATGCATACATACGAGCAAAACTTTTATTTACCGTGTCTCTACGAAACAAATATAAAAATATTACTAAATTATTAATTTATCAGTGATATGATTATTTTCCGAAGTATTATTTACATTCTTTTTGATTTCAGCCAATTTATTACTAGATATATACAAAACATACAAATGGCACAAAGAGTCACTGTGGTGATCACTTTAACTACACAAAAAATTTTTAGCTTGGTAGCGAATTATCCAACTTTGTAAATCATTTAAGTTAGTTATATTTAAAAAACCTCTTAACAAAAATTTTCAATATCAACCAAAACTAAATTACTTGGTACTGCATATAATGCGAAATATGAAAAAAAAATGGGTGCGGAGTCTTTAGAGCCGTAAGCAAGAAATTTATATCCGTCAGAAAGTTTTGGACACTTGGTGACGTAAAAAAAGGAAACTTGAAACCAAAATAAAAAATGGCTTAAGGTTAGATTTAGGTTTAGGATTAAGCTTAGGTATAGGTTTTAGCGATTTCAAACTTCCGGCTCCAAGTTCCCCGTTTTCGGCTCCAAATTTCAGACCTAAGTTCTTTTCGCTCCAACTACTCTTTTAAATTTTTATCGCCTAAAAATGGCAGACCATATTCATCCACCATTGATTCTACCAAACTGCAGAGAGTTTTCCCAAAATTGACAGACAAAAGTTCACCAAATTTAAAAAATCCTAAAAAATACGCCACCATCTTTTTTTTGTTCATCGCGAGTCGATTGTTGTTAAGCTACTGCTATTTTTATTAATTATTGGAACAAAAAAGAAATGTTTTAAGGTATGTTTTCATTTTTTGCACGTTTTTTCACGTATTTTAATATTTTTGTGCTTTAATTTTGCTGTTTTATAAAAAAAGATGTCTATTTCTCCACATTTTCAACAATTGAAATTTCCCTCTGTCAAAAATTACGATTTTATCTCTGTAAATTTTATTTCTTTAAAGGAACCGTACAAAAAGTATCTTAAACCAATAAAATGGTGTGTTAAAACGGTCACCTGATTTAAATTTTCGAAACCTAGGGGTATTGTTGTGAATGTCGGTATTACGATGAGGTTTAGTGAAACGACTACCGTACAATAAAATAACGTTTGAAAAAACTTTTTTTTAAAAACTTGATTTATTAGTGTAAAAATTTTAACGCAATGTGTTTAAAAAAAGCCAGCGTTTTGGTGTGCTAAGAAATTATGTTTACTATTTAAAAACAATCACAGAAAAATTTCGTAACAAGACGGTTTGAAAAGGTAAAAAAACCATTAAAATGATGTTTGATTAATGGTTTAAACACTAATAAAAGTAAAAAGGGTATTACTAAACATTCTAAATTTAGATTTTAAAATGGCACCTTTAGTAAGATACCAAGTTTTTTATTTAAGTTGTCTTTATTTTAAGCTTGTTTCATAGGTTTTGAAAATTAAATATAGTTATATTAAAGTTGTTTATAAATTATAATGTTGATTTAAAATTGGAAAATAAAATTTAGCATAAAACAAACAATACGATAAATTAAAACACCGTTTACTTTTTTCATACTCCATTTTTTTATCTCGGAATAATATTCCTTAATTGTTGTTAATTGTCTTAATTGTTAAAACTGTACTAAATTTGAACTTTATGTTTTTTCTACTTAGCTACCGTCCTGCAAATTTTTATTACTAACATGTTAATAAATTTGACTTATTACACAAACACGCATTAAATTATGTTTATAAAGCTGAATTTGAAATAAAATATTTGTTTCCAAAGATATAGGTGTAACTAATCAAAATAATATTTTCCATTTTAAACAATCAAATCTTTATTTCAATTTAAAGCTTATGAGCTTATGGACTACTTACAGTCTGAATAATTATTTAGAATTTAACAATTCTACCCATATTTTTAAAAAAAATTATAATAAATATCACCGACTCACGTTAAAATTGTATTAATTGGGTTTCTATGTATGAATTGCTGAATTGTTTGATAAAACTGAAGATTATATAATTTAAAAAATGTTTGTGAACTATGAAGAATGTATTCACAAAACAAAGCAAATCACACTTAAACAATGGCGTGCTGCATAAGCAAGAACGCACTTTTTTGCATATCCGCATTGTATGCAGTGAATATTACATGTCTTTAATAATTTGTCTTTCTTTTAATGAAATTAAACCAAATTATTTAATTAGAAGTGCGAGGTCTTTAGAGCCGTAAGGATTGGTTCATACTTACGTAAAAACGTCCTTTGGACAAAGTCCAAAGGACAAACACAGCGTATAAATGCATGTAAAAACGTCCTTTGGACTTCGTCCAAAGGACCTTTTTACATAAGTATGAACCAACCCTAAGTAGTGAACTTAGAGCCGTCAAATATTTGGGAACTTGGAGCCGCAATAGAAAGATAGAGTCCTAAATAAAATAATTGGTTTGGATTTTTTTAAACACTAAAATCTGTGAAGGTGATAATGGAAAAATGTCAACAAAAAAAACAAAAAATGATGTGGACTAAAAAAATGACATACATTAATAAAGTTTTGTATACATCGGCCTCACCGTTGACAAGATATGATCACATGAAGATTTTTAGTCCACAACATTTTTGTACAGAATTTAATTAATATGTTTTTATATAAATGTACAAAAGATTAAATCCAATCGTTTATACCAATAAATATACAGGTCTTCATCAATAAGGTCGCAGTTTTTGTAACACCAAAAGTAAAATACATTAGATAAGTGTTTTTTTTTAAAAAAAGAAAGTTTTTGTTAAAGTTTTAAAAAGTTTCGTAAATTTTGGGGCTGAGCTACCAAAAAAAGGAGAGGTATTTTTAATTCAGCAAGAAACAAAAAAAACTAAAAGAATTTTTAACAACCAATCATTTGGGATTTTTGTTTATTGCTAGCCTAAAAAGTTGTCATCCACTTAAGCGAAGTTTATATCAATGCAACAACAAAGATATAAAGGACTTGAAGTCGAGGAGACTTGAAGCTAAGAACTGGTGCCGAAAAAGAAAAAAAATTGAGCTGTAAGTGGTAAAATCGAAACCGGAATCGTGAAGTTCTTAAATTCTTGTAAGCCTGTACCTAAGTCAAAGCATGAACCTAAATCTAATCCAAATCCAAACGAATTTTTTCAGAGTTCAAAGTTATCGGTCTAAATTCGCAATATTTTTGGCGCCTACACATTTCCTACTTGTGGTTCAAAAATAATTTGTACCACAACAGGAAAAACAAGAAATCACAAAATTGAACTACATGTATGCGATACATCACAAATAAGCAAAAGTATTTGAAGATATTTTTAACATTATAAATATACTGACCCTGTGTAACACCATAGTGTACTTCGTATAAAAATAGTAACAACCAAAATTATTAGTTAACTAGAAAATATTATAAGTTACAATCTTTTTACATTCTGTTATTATTTGTCCATTTTCTATTTTTAAACGAGTGCCTGCAGTCACGTTTATGCATTTATTTTTTACGTTAAAGTGATATCAATCGGAGCAAATTATATAGGTAAAAAGTGCTTGCTGGTAATAACTTTTTTACCCATCAAAATTAAAACACCTACAGTTTTTATTAATGATCATTTTTGTCAGCACAAGGGTCTAAAAATGGTACTCCACCCAGAAGGTTAAAGAATTTTATGTTTAATACATTGCAAGTAAGAATAAAAATTCCAGGGGCCTATTTCATAAAAATTGCCTGTAATTAATTTACAGCTGTAAATTAATAAACGTATATTTTTCTTTTGTATTTTTAATTAAAAAGTATATTAAAAAAATTGCGTTTAGAATTTAAAAAATTACATGTCTGTAAATTCCGTAAATTCCACAATTACGTACGTATTTTTTAATTAATAAAATAAGAAGAAATTAAATGCGTTTATTAATTTACAATTACATAAATCTTTATAAAATAGGCCCCAGATGAATATTAAATTCCGATGCACTGTTTTATATATTTTATGAACTTATTTTGATTTCTTTGTGAATATTCACAAAAAATAAAGTTTTAAAACATAAGAATTTATCAAAATAAAATTTATTCGAGTTATTGTGTTTTTTCAACAGTTTTTTCCAAAGTCTAATGCATATTCTGATGCCTGATGCATGCTTTTGTAGGTTTTACAAAAAAAAACAATGGCTGTAAAGTGGTTGACAGAAAAAAAATTACCAAGCTGATGGCCAATAAAAACCAACCAGATTTACGTTATTGATATCAACAGTTTAAAATAGCTGATTTGTAATAATAAATGGTTAAAAAATGCATTTTTTGTAATTGTTTAACCAAGGACGCCCGTTTTTTACTTATGGTTGAAGTATATCTGACTGACGCTGAAAATTAGAATGCAGACATGAGGGGACCAGTTAAAATTGTGCGGTTATGACGTTTAAAAAAAACAAACAAGAACGCAGATTTTTTTTAATTCCACCTTTTCACAAAATATACAAAAATTAACCAACTTTTGACCTTAAAAAATTTGCATTTAGGTCCCAAACTAAATAATTTGATAAATAATTATTAAAATACAGTTTTTAATCTTTGTTATTAATCGGCTTTAGTGAAAAATTTTAAAGATTTTTGTTGTTAAATAGTCGATTCAATACTGCAAATATCGCGGTCAGCTAGATTCTATTTGCCTATTGTCTAAAAATGCAGAATCCGGCTTTAATGTAATTATACTTTGGTACATAATTTTTCCCGTTCATTTGTCGCTTTTATTTATTATTTTTTTTAATCCATACACTTTATAACTAATTATAATTGGTAAAATCGTGACAGGGTCGGCCAGTGTGGAAAAAATGGAAGTACAGTAATCCAGTATATAACTCCGCCTTCTCGTTTACTTAGGATAATTGGTGGCGTTAACGGATTTTTGCAGTGCGGCCAAGTGTACCAGGTGTAGGCTGGTTGCGGCCGGACTGGTGTCCGTGTCCGACTGCGCCTTAAGGGGCGGAGCGCCGCCAGTTCTCATCTCTGATTGGTCCTTTCCGATCGGTTCCGACGTTTCCGACGAATCAGTGCAGGAGAGCGGTGACGTCATAGATTCACCGGTCTCGTTTTTGATTCGGTTAGAGGCGGTTTCCCCGGAGTACCAGGTCTCCTCGATCGGTACCGGCATCCGAGTCACCTGGGCCGGACCGAGTTTGTAGTCCATGGAGCCTATTGATCGAGCGCCGAGATCTTCCGCCACTGATTGGCTCATCTGCAACTTTTCCAACTCCTTGTCCCGACGCTTTTCCTTCATGCGGCGATTTTGAAACCAGATTTTAACCTAATACACGAGTACATTTAGAAAATATAGACAAACATAAAATATGATTGTGCAATTTTTGTTGAAAAGCAATCGTAATCAAGTCATTACCAATTAAAAAAAGCTATTTATAATATCATTTATAGTAATGATTTTATAAAAACCATGATTTTCACCTATCGAATTTTATAACCAGTAAATGTCATTGTTTTAATTTATTACAATATGGGCATATGGCTCTCGTTTTTTATTTAGTAAAAACTGCACAAGCTACATACAGGTGATTTGCTTGTATCTAGTGTAATTATGGACATCATTTTTTATTTTTGATAGCAAACTATGGTTTTTTGTCCAAAATTTACTTTTTAAAGTGTTTTTTTTTATTTGTTAGAAAATTATAAACAAGAAATGAAAAAGAAAACAGACAACTTTTATAAAAAAAACCACAGCTTTGACAAAAAAAAATTTCGTCCCAAATTATAGTATTGTTTCCTTGTGGAATCAGTTTACAATTTAAAATGATTACGAAATTTTCAAAAAAAAAATTTAAAATAAAGTAACTTTGTAAAATAATAACGAAATTTTCTGACAGACCTATGTCAGATGAGTAACAAATTCGTATGTTTAATAAAATATAAAAATCTTAAACCATTTGAAGCTTAACACTCTTGTGTTTTGGGTACAGGGTGTCTTTAAAGCCGCAAGTAGGAAACTTGGAGTCGTTGGAAAAAATTTCCACTTTTTTTAGGCTTCGCTTAGACTTAGATATATAGGTTTGAGCGATTTTTATTTTCGGTTCCCTCGGCTCCATCGACCCTAAACCTGTTGTATAATAAGCATTTACTGTAAAAATGTTGTACTATGCGACAATTATCGTAATGCCTAAGCATTTTCTTAATAATTAAAATATCTGGTTGATATAATAAAGCAATTCAAACCAAATAATTTGCTTACAAAATCAAGAGCGCAATGAATTTAAAAATATTTCCTAATAAGGGCCCATACTGTGTGTGATATATTTTATGTTTAGTTAAATAAAACCTGTCAATAAAAAAAGCTACCGAAATTTTAATAAAAAAGAAAAGAATTAAAAAACCAACCAAAAACTTTTAAAATGCCGTGTTAAATGAATTACCTTTTCTAAAAAGATGTAATTAAACGCTATTAATAATGTATTAAAATAAATAAATAACTATATAATAAATGCCGTGCTTTAGCCAATCAAATGGGTGGAAAATAAATAAAAAAATCATAAAAAATTAAAACACAGAGTTCAAGTTATTGTGACGCGTCTGTAGTTTTAAATTATAAATTCTAACAAAACAAAAAATTACAAAATGCTTAGATAAATAACATAAGATACTAAAAATAAGTAATTACCTGTCTGTCATCTAGACCCAGTAGTTTTGCCAGTTCTTTCCGTCTGTCTGGGCTTAAATAACGAAAACTGTGGAATTCTTTTTCTAGTTCCACAACTTGAGCATTCGTATACGCCTTACGTTCCCTTTTACCACGATCTAAAAAAAAACAACCGAAATATAATTTTTTGCCGCCATTCATTAAAAAAAATTTCATTTATGAGCAACTGGTCACCGCGCATACTTTTACTCTACATTGTGAAAATATAGTAAAATAACACGCGGGCATAGTTTTAGCTTGAGTTTTTTACACCTTTGTTTATAAATTTTAACAAATTATTTTTTTTAATATAAAATTTTAGTGAAAAACGAACTGAATTTAACAGATTGATTTAGGGTCGATGGAGCCTTGGGAACTTGGAGCTGGAACTTGGAGCCAAAAATAGGGAACTTGAAGCCGTAAGTGGGGAACTTGGAGCCGTAAGTAGAGAACTTGGAGCGGAAATTAAAAACCGCTAAAACGTTTACCGAAGCATAAGCGAAAACTAAATCTAACCCCAAACCAATTTTTTCTTAAAGGCTCCAAGTTTCCAATCTCCTGGCTCCAAGTTCCCAAAAATTTCACATGGCTCCAAGTTCCCTGCTTGTGGTTGTGCTAAAGGCCCCGTACCAACAGATTATCTATACCTCTCGACAGTTACCGCGACAACTCGACAAATATGGTATTATACTTACAATCTCAGTGTACAAATAGAGTTAAAAATTTTTTTTAATATTTTTATAAAAAATTTTGCCTGTGGGATGAGAAATTTGTCCTGCCAAAATGGTCTAATAAGCCCTTTTTAGCAAATTTTCAAATGTAATATCTCTTGAACTGTTTCAGATATTTAAGTGAAAAAAGCTACGCGATTTTAGGAGACAGTGTAAGATTTTTACTTTAAATCATCAAAATTAGAAACAAATAAAATAACATGATATACACCGTTAAACTATGTTTATGAAATTTTTTTTATTTATTCAAAAAATCTCCATGTACGTACGCTTTATTATAATGGTAATATTTTAGAATTTTATCTTAGGAAAGTATTCCAGTATTATAACAGAGCTATAAATCATATGCTATAGATGCTTTTTAGTATTATTTTTAGGCTCATTGGCCGTTAGGCATGATGGATATTTCTTTCTAGCGAGCCACTTTAATTTTTGTCTTTCTTTTATAAGCGAATGTTTTAAGTATTCACTATACGTTTTATCACAATCTGTACTATTTGAATGTATTTATTGGCTTTCACAAATTTAATGTATTTATTTGATCATTCGAAAATATATTTGATAAATGTATTTATTAAATGAATTTATTTGTTTAATTTAAAAAAAAACAATCCACTGTGTATTATGAATTGAATTTCATAAAATCGCTGCTGTTGTTTGGGGTTTTTAACAAAAAAAAAATCGCGGGTTTTTTGTACGGGAAACGCAATATTTCGACAAATACTGCAACAATCTTAACGATCATGGTACCAAATCAACAAAGCAAAAAGTAGCCGCTTTCTTTGAGTGTATAATTTGTAACGTAACTCGTTCTACCCCTTAAGCAATCTTTCACGTACAGAATTGTTGAAAAAGCCATTTTTAAGGGGTCATAACTCCTGAACAACTGAAGATATTTTGTTAAAAAAATTTTTGTAGGCTATTGGGGACAGGGGTAAGGTTTTTACAAAAAAATATTAAAATTGAAGACAAAAAGTTTGACTCCGCACCGCACCTTTAAAGTTTAAAAATACTATATTTCAAAAAAATGCACGTTGCGTTCTTCTTCAAGTGTTTTCAGCCATTAATGTAACAACCCATATAGTTTTTTATTATATAAAATTAATAATAAAATATTTAGAAAAATAAATATAAATATTATTCGTTGCTGATTGTGAGATCTGTGTCTCTGCTACTCTTTTTGCGTATTTGCACCTACGTCCGTCGTTCATACTAAAATGTCAGACGCACTTTGCAATTGCGTTTGAAACGCGATGATAATCATAGAACGTTAACATCCATTGTAGTTTACATGTATATAACGTATTTAAGTTAAGTTAATTGACAATGATGTGTAAAACAAAGAATAAACTATACAGTACATTAATATTGTTTTTTGCCAAAAAACTGTTAATGAGATATATTAACTTTATGTTTATTCCGCTCATGTTTTGTACTGACGAAGCTATTTATATTAGGGTAACTGACTTAATTTCGGCCACTTTTTTATTTTTTGGATAAGTTTTTTCTGGTTTTTCCAATCGACCCAAAATTTGTTCTAAAAACCAAACGATAGCTATTTTCGTTATTCCAGTGCAAAATTTTAAAATTTCTGTTACACTTAAAAAACAGTGGAGGTTTAAAATTTTTTATATAGTGGCCGAAATTAAGGCGCGAGTCATTAACTTCGGCCACCTAGAAAAAAACTGGCTATAACTATTGCCAAAACGAACAATAAATATTTTTAAAGGTTGTAAATTTATCCTTAGGTATTGTTCTTGGTACATATAACTTAATTTTTTCCCATTTGCAAACTTTAATATTTATTGGCAAGACTTAATATAATTATGTCAAAACCTTAAAAAACAAGTTTTAATAACCTATATTTTTTGTTGAATTTTTTTGCTTAAAAAAAGCCAAAAAAAGTAAAACGAGCAAAAAAAAATTTATGAACGGTAGTACGTTAATATTTGAAAACAGCAAAAAACGACAGGTTCTCTCACCTAAATTTGAAGGTGGCCGAAATTAATGGAAACATAAAATACGCAGTTAGTTAAACGCATTGCAAAGTGATTTTGAAGAAAATATTAAAACATTAAAATTAACAATTTTGAGCTTTAAATAGAAGATATTTTAAGGTTATATAATGCTCCGTTCTAATTCGATGCAGTTTAAACACAAAGCAAAATTTAACAAAATCACAAAAAAATTCACTTTTTGTATGAAAATGTTGATAATGCAGAATAACAAAAATAAAAAAAAACTTTTGCAAAAACACTTTATTCAACAGTCAGTTACTTTTGTGCTAGTTCTTTTGTGTTTTAAAAATAGGCAATTTTCTAACACTCTAAATTGGTAGCCGAAATTAAGTCAGATACCCTACAGCTGGAAACATTGCGCACATTAAATTGCGTTATTTTATATTTTAAAACATTTTATTTAATAAAAAAATTTACCAATGGCCATGACTACATTGTAACATACAAAATCTTTAAAAAAAAATTGGCGTAGCAATAGACAAACATAATGGGTCTCCTTCCTGCCTTTTGAATGCTTACTTCATGGCTCCTGCCCAAATCCTGCATGCCTCCTACATTGTACTTGTGTTCTATCAATAACATTATCTTGTGTTCTATCAATAACTTTAAAAGTCGTGCCATCTATCTCATATACCAGCTTTTAAGAATTTTTATCGCCATGTATTTATACCGGTTTAAAAAGTTTGCTTTTAAGTCAGGTTTACCGGCCTTTTACGGGTTTTCTACCCGTCAAAAACGAGTTCAAAATCCGGTTCTACCGGAATAAATGGACAAAAACATAAAAAGCTTTAAAGTTTAAGTTGTTATCGGTAAGTATATACTGTAATAAGTGCTGACATAATTTAATTAATACACTTTGTTACCATGTATATGTAAACAAGCCCTTTTTATCTTCTCCACATTAATACAGTAGGATAAACAACCAGACAAATACACGAACTTTAAACATCAAGTAAGTGCGTGATGCACTGAATTTTGACCGTGCAGGGTTTTTTAGAATAAATTTAAAAAAATAATTTTGTCATTTTTTTAAAAACAAATTTTTAAAAAATGAATCAACTAAACTATTAATTTTAAATTATTACTATTTTAAAACCACAAGCACTTTTTATACATATAGAGAAGAAGTTTTCAAGTATTGGTTTGTAAATTGTTAAACGTAATTTTCCTTGCACGGAAACCAAGCCATTTAAAAAAACTGTCACTATTAAATGGGGTATACGAGGAGTATTTTTGTTCGAAAAAGACATCTGCGACTCTGCAATGATATGTAAATCATTCACATAAATTTATGTAAATTATAGGGTTATAAAAGGCAATTTAAAAAAAATTATTTTTGTGATTCTTTTAAAAATTCATTTCTGCTATTTGATTAATTTTATTTCTATCGCATTTGATTTTGATTAATTTTATTTCTATTATGTTTGTGAAAATGGTAAATCTTGAATTCTTAAGTTATAATAAAACAAATTTGGGGAACTTAAAACCAAGAAAGTGCGACCTGGAACTTGGCGATAAACGTACCACTAAAGGGCAGTAAATTAATTAGGGGTGCATTTTTTTCTATTTTTTTTTCATTGATCGATCTTTAATGTATCATTTACATAATTAGTATTAAAACAAATATTAATTTCAAATGGTTAATGAGATATTAACAAAAATATTGCTTGGTGCAAACACAGGTTGTGTTTTCACTTTTTAAAATAAAGCCTTTTTGCAGATTCATAATTTTTGTACAAAAAAAACAGATAGGGAAACTACCCTTAAATTCGGCCAGCCTTAATTTTGACCACCTATTTTTTTCGCACTCAAAGTTATGTAATAAACTGCGGATAGCTAAGTAGATCGTCGTGTACTGATCTTGATGTATTTAGATAATTCACATAATTTTTAGTGTGGCAATATAAAGTACCAAAAATTAAGACTGGCCGAATTTAAGTAAATTCCAATGTCATAAATTTTAAGTTTAAATTTTGATTTAATTCAAAAACTATAAAATGAATAAAACTGTTGCAGAAAATTTTTTTAAACTGGTTAAAAATTTGGTATGTTTTTTTGTATACTTTCTATAAAAAAGAGAAGTTTTCAATTTACTTTGAAAAAAAATATGTAAAAAAGTTATTTGACTTTTTAAAAATTTACTATCTTAGAATTATTTTTAAAAAATAGAAATCTTTAAAAAAATTTCAAAATTCATTTAAAAATGCATTTTTCAAATAAGTTTTTTTTTTGTTTCCTCAATTGAACAAAACAACAAGATTTAGTAGCCTTGTTGGTCTTTTTCCTTTGTTTTAATTTTAAACTGTTGTAAACCTCATGAAAATAAACGTTTTAACCCACACATGAAAGACTACATAATCATTTTTTACTAAACTGCCCTAAATCTTTATTTATATTTTATTTCTATTTTTAAAATTGTCTTTTAGTGTAGTTGTTGCGAAGAAAACTTTTAAGATCTCGGTTTTATCTGAAACAAAGTTTTTTTTGAAGGTTTTTGAATAAAATTCATTTGTAGTAGTCATAAAGGGTTTTTTTGTGAATGCTCACTTTCTTTCTTGTTTTATGTACTTATTTTTATAAAACTGCTTATATAACAATCTAATCTAACAATTTTTTTAAAATTTTATTTAAATAGTATTGAAATAATATTTAAATTTGAATTATAATTTTATATTTATTATCATTGCTTCAGGTAACAATATCCCACTTTTTTTAGTTCAGTGTTTTATTATGCATAATGTAATCAAAATCCTTTTTCTATATCTTATGAATTTAAAATTAATGATTTTTATTAATCTATATCTTTAAAGTTAATAATTTTTTTAATTAAAAATTGTTAAAATAAATCAGTATATTTTAAAGTTAGGGACCAACGTTAAATTGTAAATGCTATTTTTACTTTCAAGCATTTACAATTTAACGTTGGTCCCTAACTTTAAAATATACTGATTTATTTTAACAATTTTTAATTAAAAAAATTATTAACTTTAAAGATATAGATTAATAAAAATAATTAATTTTAAATTCATAAGATATAGAAAAAGGATTTTGATTACATTATGCATAATAACACTGAACTAAAAAAAGTGGCATTAAATAATTAGATAAATAAAATTATAATTCAAATTTAGTATTCAATATTTAAATAAAATTTTTAAAAAAAAGTTAGATTAGATTGTTTTTGTTTTTTATAAAAATAAGTACATAAAACAAAGGTAAAGAAAGTGAGCATTCACAAAAAAACTTTTATGACTACCTACAAATGAATTTTATTCAAAAACCTTCAAAAAACACAATAAAACCGAGACTTAAAAAAGTTTGAAACAACTACACTAAAAGACAATTTCTAAAAAATAGAAATAAAATATAAATAAAATATTTAGGGGCAGTTTAGTAAAACGATGTAGTCTTTCATGTGTGGGTTAAAACGTTTATTTCATGAGGTTTACAATACAGTTTAAAATTAAGAAATGTAAAAAAGACTAACAAGGCGCATGAAAATTGTTGTTTCGTTCAATCGAGGAAACAAAAAAAAAGTTATTTGAAAATGCATTTTTAAATGAAATTTTGGAAATTTTTTAAAGACTCCATTTTTTTAAAAATAATTCTAAGATAGTAAATTTTTAAAAAAGCTTGCAAATAACTTTTTTATATTTTTTTCAAAGAAAATGAAACTTCTCTTTTTTATAGAACTAGGCAAAAAACATACCAAATTTTTAAACCATATTAAAAAAAATTTCCTGCAACAGTTTTATTCATTTTATAGTTTTTGAATTAAATCAAAATTTAAATTAAAATTTATGACATTGGAATTCACGTTCGGCCAATTCTTAATTTTGGTACTTTATATTGCCAGCATGAAAAATTATGTGAATTATTGAAATACATTGAAATATTTAGTACACGACGAATTTATTAGCTATCCGGAGTTGATCACAGTAAGTTTGAGTGCGAAAAAATAGGTGGTCAAAATTAAGGCTGGCCGAATTTAAGGGTAGTTTCCTGATTTGTTTTTTTTTGTACAAAAATTATGAATCTGCAAAAAAAGGCTTTATTTTAAAAAGTGAAAAACACAACTACCAAACAATATTTTTGTTATATTATTAAACCATTCGGGAAATTATATTTGTTCTAAATACCAATTA
>JASAMX010004917.1:0-23146 GCA_030248175.1 Microlaimidae sp. YZB2_3 | reverse complement strand
GCAACTGCGTGATTTTAAATCAGCCCTAAAACGCCAACTACAACATAGTGTGACGGTAGCAGCAAATAAAAAGACACGGTAGCACCATTAGAACCTTCTAACGAGAGTTAGAATGGCGCGATAGCGCTAGTAGATTTTAAAGCATTGTAGTAATCATTTAATATGAATGGGACTGATAGTATGTTTTTGTCTTTGAAATATGCTCTAAAAATAGAGCAGGAAAAAAGGCGATTTGCTCCAGGCATATGTTTAGACCAAAAAAATGCGGAATAGTTTGAGGTGAGCGTATCTGGATTATCATCTGGAATTTGAATCACTTACAAAAGAAAAAATGTAATACTTAGTGTAATATAATAATTTCTTATTCGATGAACCAATTACAAAACACCTATAGTTGAATAATATCTGGCTGATCTAGTAAATAATACGCAGACAATTAAATGTGCGGTAATGACATTTAAAAAAACAAATAAGAACGCAGATTTGTTTTAAATTCCACCTTTTCACAAAATAAACAAAAATTAACAAACTTTAGCCCTTAAACTTTTTCGATTTGGGTTGCAAATTGACAATAATTTCATAAATAATCATTAAAATATGGGTTTTGGTCTTTATTATTAAATCTCTTTCGTTAAAAATATAAAACGGTTTTGTTTCTAAATAGTGGATTCAATACTGCAATTATTAAAGTCAGCTGGATTCTATTTTGCCTATAGGGTTCATTCCTCTATAGTCGAGCAATTTCGATATTTTAAAGAAATTTTAACAATCTTCAAAAATCATAAGTTATATAAACCTCTTATGGCCAAGTTTGAAATTTATAATAATCAAACTTTTAAAAAATTTTTGCACCAACATCTTTTTAAATAATTTTAAAAAGCATAAGTACATATAATTTTAACTTATTAACATTTGTATACTTAAACTTCTAAAAGTTTCCATTGTCTCTACTTAGCTTACGCTAAGTAGTTACTTATATTCTACTACAAAGCTTTGGTTTTCTTGTTTAACATTTTTTTCAAATAATTTTTCTAAAAAATACAATTTTTAAAAAAATTATTGCATAGACTTCCCGGCAAGTCTTTTTTTGTTTTTTAAAACTTTATTCCCAGAAAATTATCACATCTTTTATGTAAATTTCTATTGCTTGTATTTTCTGTTAATTAACGGTTTACATCCACAACTTTTAATTTGTTTTATTCTGTAATTACAAGTGATTTTATTTTTAATTTGCAAGAATCTTTTATTTTTTATTTTTTATCCCATTAAACGCGAGTTTTCTACCGTATTTTTAGAAAATTTTTTTGTTTGTTCATTTTAATTTTTGTTTTTAGTTATTTTGCATGCACGCGTTTTAGCAGGTTTTGTTTTACTTGGAAAGACCCAATTCGCCTACTTATGAGCTCCTGTTCGCCTCTTTCAAAGTAGCTTGTTTGATTAAAAAAATACGTCTAGGAGATTTGACAGGAGACGAAACGTGATTTTTTTAATTAAAATTACATTTATTTTCGTTAATTTTAGCATATCATGTGAACCATTTATTTATTAATTTATAATTTTTGTAGGCTGTTTTCATGGTATTTTTACTCTAAATTTTTTATGTGTGTTGTAATCCTGGGTTTTTTTGGGTTTCCTTCATAGTTTTTGTTTTTGTTTTTCTTATTAGAAAAAGTGGCGAATTTGAGTTTTTTGAGATTGTTGCAAGAATTATTTTCTGAACTGCCATTTTCTCCGACTAGAAAGAAACTACAACTTGGTTGTGTCATGGATTCACTCAATAAAAAATAATTATCATATGAACTATATTATTTTATTTGGTAAAGAACACATACCAAGTGAAAATTTACTACATCCCAGATATATCTACTTTTGAATAGCCACATATTTTCTGTCTAAACATACGCCTAAGGAAAATCGCTTTTACTCCGCTCTATTCTTTAAGCGTTTTTTATGGCCAGACTATCAATTTTTAAATCCTAAAAATTACAAAGTCTTAAAATAAATACATAGTCTTTTTAACAGCTTTGATTATTAGTAATATCAAGATTGCATGAGAGTAGAAAATGTACGACTGTGTGTTAAACAGTTGTTCAAATTATAGGTAGATTATTCCACGGTGTAAATTTTTTATCATGTAAAAAAATCCACAACACATAGTGGAATAATCTACAATTTGTTGAATAATCTACGTGACAATTTTTCTATGTATACTGTAGATTATTCTACATGAGAACCGCAATTCTTGCAAACAAAAAAACTGCACACGTATAACTCTGTGATGATGTTTTTTTCACGTGACGTTGTCAAATATTCACCACTTTCGTTGAATCCAATGTATAAATTATTTTACATGTTAAAACATCAAATATCTTGTATAATTTGAATTATTCCACAGTAATATGTAAAAAAATTTGTTGTATGCATTTTGCGTTTACAATTTTTCATTTTGCAAACTTTGAACTGCAAAAATCCGTGAACGTAAAATACTCAGCAGAGGTTTTTTTCCACGTAATGTTGTCAAATATTCTAGGTTTTTTGTTGCATTGGATGTATAAATGATTTTATATGTTAAAAAATCAAATATTTTGACTAATTTGAATTTTTCGACAGTGTAGTATGTTGAAAAACTTCATCTAGGAGTTTTGCGTTTGCAAATTTTTATTTCTACGTGATAAAAAATCAACACTGTGGAATAATCTACCTACAATTTGAACAAAAGTTTAACACACAGTCTGACATTCCCTACTCTTATACATTCCTGGTAATATTGATAATTATTATAAGAAATTATATGCATTTTTTGAATTTAGGTAGGTGACTTATTAAGTTTTTTTCCAGTACACTAAAAAATTTAAAGTTTTTTAGCCACAAGTTATCCATTTAGCTTTTGAACTGATAAATTCCCTATTCTATTTGTGTTTCATATATTAATTTTATTATTATTATTGTTGTTATTTTATTTTTATAAATGTTTTTGGATTGCTTGTGCTGTTTAAAATTCATTTCAGTTATTTTTTACTAATATAATATTTTACAAATATAATATTTTACTAATATAATATTTTACTAATGTAATGGTTTACTAATATAATATTTTACTAATATAATGTAATGTTTTCGCTTTATTTTTTTGAAACTAGGTTTTGTTTATTTTATTGACCATAGAAATGTCGCCAAAGATAAAGAAATTTTTTGACCATTTCAGCTGATAGCCAAGAATTTTAGCTATGCTAAATTTTCTATTAGTTTAATAAACACTAATTACCTGGAGAACAAACTGGTGTTGTCCACATTGGTGTTGTGTTTTTCTTGCAGTCAGTAGTGTTTCTTTCCTTTTCACACGTACATTTAGTTGTATTAGTGTCTATAAAAAATCCTTCGTCGCACGTAAGAGGTCCATAGATGGTTTCCACTGGATAAAAAGGAACCATGGACTTGTTTGAATACTCAGCTTCTGTCACATGGACATTGCTTCCAGGAATAAAATTAATGCAACCTTGAATTAAACAAACTACAAATTTGTTTCTAAATTCAGAAATAACAAACCTGTTTTTTATAAGAGCCACACTGACTAGCTTCAATGATTGAATAAAAAAATAGAAAAATTGTAGTTATGACTAAATAAATTTGAATAAATTTATCACAAAAATTTTTTCCAAAAATAAGACTTCTTTAGTTATAATTGTTTTATAAATGTGTGCATACTAAAATTTACAATATTTTAAATTGAATTATTTTTATTTAAAAAAAACCCACAAAATACAAAAAATTTATAGCCAGATGTGTTCATTTATTAAAAAAAAATTTTATAAAACCGTTTTATGTAATTCCAAAGAACTCAAAAAAGTATCCAAAAACTCTAGAAAACTAAAAATGTCAATAGTATAATATTTTAAAAGGTGCCTGAAACAGTGCATTTGGGCAATAAGAATTTCATATCATAGTAATTTTTTTACTATCATTTATTTCTTAGAGCCATAACCTATAACCATAATCCATTTGGACATAACCATTTGGCCATAACCCAAATTCTCTCTTATATGCGGCTTTAAATATGTGTCATTGTGGGAAATGTGGGAATATGGTCATATGTGTGGATATGTAGCTTTAGAACATAGTCATTTTTTCACTATCATTTATTACTCAGAGCCATAACCTATAACCATAATCTATTTGGACATAACCATTTGGCCATGACCCGAATTCTCTCAAATATGCGGCTTAAAATATATGATTTTTAATGTTTATTTTATTACCTTTATGTATTGCTTATAAAAAACTCTACACATTTACCCACAAGTTTTATCTAATGTCCCCCTTAAAATTTTTAATGGGTAATTTTTAAGGTTTACTTTCTTGTTCATAATTATTTAAAGCTGTTGACACAATTATCCACATTCCTTTTTTTAAAGTTTTTTAAATTGAACTTTTTATCGAAAAGTTTTGACAAATGTTAGTATTTTAATGTTATAAAAAATCTAATTTGATTCTGTGCTTTTAAAGGGTCAGTTTTTTAATAATTAATAATAATTAATGCAAATTAAGTATTATTATAGTCTATACAAAAATGATGCGGACTGGCGACAAAACTTGAAATTTGAAATGTTATATATCCATAACGGAGTTTAGAATATGTGCGGGACATATATGGGAGCATGGGTGAATGAGGTATCGTTGGAAAGCTTAACCCCAGGGAATGTCGTAAGGGGGTTGAAATTTTGAAACAACTTACATGGACGTCTTTATACTGGACAACGCGTTTTCACAAAAGGGACCCCATGGATTTTGGAACTTAAAAAATTTTTTGACTCAGAATTGGCTCAAACTTATTGGAAAGAGTAATTAGGCAATGTAAATCCAAAATATCATGATTTTTGAAAAAATGAACATGGACATATTTATACTGGACAACGTTTTTTTCATTAAAGAAAGGAATTACCTTGCTCACCAACCACAAAAGGGATTGGGCTAAATGAGATATCATTGCATAGCTTACGGTCCGGAAAATGTCATAAAGAGGTTGAAATTTAGAAAAAAATTGCGTGGACATCTTTAGCCTGGACAAAACATTTTCACAATAAGGGGAAACCTATGGAGTTTGGAACTTAAAATTTTTTTTGTCTTTGAATTGGCTCAAACTTATTGGAAAGAGTAATTAGGAAATGTAAAGCCAGAATATCATGATTTTTGGAAAAATGAACATGGACATATTTATACTGGACAACGTTTTTTTCATTAAAGAAAGGAATTATCTTGCTCACCAACCATTATAGGGATTGGGCTAAATGAAGTAACATTGCAAAGCTTACGGTCCGGAGAATGTCATAAAGAGGTT
Source organism: Microlaimidae sp. YZB2_3 (assembly GCA_030248175.1). Taxonomy (NCBI): domain Eukaryota; kingdom Metazoa; phylum Nematoda; class Chromadorea; order Desmodorida; family Microlaimidae; species Microlaimidae sp. YZB2_3. The sequence goes on along the minus strand of JASAMX010004917.1, from coordinate 17,811 downwards.
GAAATTTAGAAAAAAATTTGCATGGACATCTTTAGCCTGGACAAAACATTTTCACAAAAAGGGGAACCCTATGGATTTTGGAACTTAAAAATTTTTTTGTCTTTAAATTGGCTCAAACTTATTGGAAAGCGTAATTAGGCAATGTAAAGCCAGAATATTATGATTTTTGGAAAAATGAACATGGACATATTTATACGGGACAACGTTTTTTTCATTAAAGCAAGGAATTACCTTGCTCACCAACCACAAAAGGGATTGGGCTAAATGAGATATCATTGCAAAGCTTAAGGTCCAGAAAATGTCATAAAGAGGTTGAAATTTAGAAAAAAAATTGCATGGACATTTTAAGCCTGGACAAAGCATTTTCACAAAAAGGGGAACCTATGGATTTTGGAAAGTGAAAATTTCTTGTCTTTGAATTGGCTCGAACTTATTGGAAGGAGTAATTAGGCAATATAAAACCAAAATGTCATGTTTTTTGGTAGGATTAACATGGACATCTTAATGCTGGAGATCGTTTTTCCTCTAAAAAAAGGAACAAGCTTCCTCCCCAACCAGCAAAAGGATTGGGCTAAATGAGATATCATTGCAAAGCTTACAGACAGGGGAATGTCACAAAGGGGTTGAAATTAAAAAAAATTGCATGGACATCTTTTGGTTGGACAACACATTTTCACAAAAACAGGGCCCTATGGACTTTGGAAGTTGAAAAAAATTTGATCTTCAAATTGGCTCAAACTTATTAGTAAGAATAATTTTCCAATTTAAAGCCAGAATATCATGTTTTTGGAAAAATGAACATGGGCATCTTTATGCTGGACAAGGTTTTTTGACTAAAAAGGGCAACGAACTTTCTCCTTAACCACGAAAAGTATTGGGCTAAATGTGATATCATTGTAAAGCTTACAGTCTGGAAAATGTCATAAATGGATTAAATTTAAAAAAATAACATAGGCATCCTTATACTGGACAACATATTATTACCAAAGAAAGGTTGGGAAAACTTCATAAAATAGCTGCCGTTCTTTGGTGTTTTTAGCAAAAAAATCGCGGTTGTTTTGTCAGGAAAAGCAATATTTTGACAAATACTGCACCAATCTTAATGATCAAGCTATCAAATTAAAAGTGAAAACAAGTTGTTTTTTTGAGAGCATAATTTGTAATGTAAATCTTCATACCCATTGAGCAATCTTTCACATACAGAATTGTCATTTTTGGGGGGTCATAACTCATGAACCACTGGAGATATTTTTTTAAAAAAATTTTGTGGGCTATTGGGGCAAGCTTTTCACAAAATAAATATCAAAATCAAAGACAAAAAGTTTGACTCCGCACTGCACCTTCAAGTATAAACACCACATCTTTAAGTATAAGCCAGCCGTAATCATAGCAAGCATGCATAGAAATATGAAAAAAAGTTGCAAAGTTAAAAAGGATTTGCCCCCAGATCTTAAGTCAAAAATTTTTTACAAAAATTAAAAAAAAACACTGCAACTTTCTAAAGGAGCATTGTCAAAATGAAACTCCTGTAACGCCTTTAGTAGACTACTCCTTTAAAACAAAATCTATATACCGCAAATTAAATGTTTATTGTTTCTGCAGACCAAACCAAAAACATATATAAATATGAAATTAATCCGTTTAGTGCCAGAACAGTTGTATGATGGGGTGTGATATATGAATTTGATTTTTCGTAAGAAATTGAAAAAAACCCTGAATGAGTAGTGTCACTAATCATAATCTTATAAAGTCCTGAATGAGCTATTCCTTTAATACAAAAAATAACCATACCTACATAAAATTATTTTGGTGTCTCCATATGAATTTAAACAACATGATCAGGGCAAAATAGGAATTTGATTTGTGACAGTTATTTAAAAAAAAAACCCTGCTGAAAATAAAAAGTAATAATATGCGATAAAAATTTTGGTGTTTAAAAAGTCTGGATTGAATGAAATTTTTTGACATATTAACGTAGTGTTTGTTTAGAAAATTTTATCAAATAGCCCATGGGCGTAGCCAGGATTTCGGAAAGGGGGGTCCAACCCTAAACAAAATTTCCGAAAGGGGGGGGGGGGTCCAGAAGGGTCCAAATTCTAAACGTTATAAAAGGGCTAAAAAAAAATTTTCCGCGCTTCTCGCGGCGTGTTTATTTCCTTTTTTATGTCACATACTTCATTATTTTCCTGTTATTCAATAAAAATAAGTCCATAAAACAAAGAAAAAATTTTTTACAAATAATTTGATATCTTAAAATTTTCGATTTCAATAACATTAAAAACCTAAAAGTAAAAACCTAAAAACATATAAATGAGTACATTGAATTACAGCTGAGCAATGCAAAGTGCAAGGAAATGTTTTTAAAATTACTTGTCCTAACCTTTAAATTTTTAGCGTGGTGGTATTAAGATTACAAAACAAAGTAACACAAATTTGGAAGTGGAGACCAATTAAAACATTAAGAATTGGGGAGGTGCAGCGTTGTCATACCAAGATTACAATATAAAGTAACACAAATTTGAAAGTGGAGACTACATAATCAATTGAGCGCTGAGTGGAGCGAAGCGCGAGAAAATTTTTAAAAAATGGCCATTCTAAACCCCCAAATTTTTATCCTTGGCGACTCAAAAGGGGGGTCTAACCCCAAATTTTTCCCTTTGTCGACGCAAAAAGAGGGATCTAGACCCCCTAGACCCCCCCTGGCTACGCCCATGAAATAGCCCGTGTCAGCCATAGGGCTGACAAATAATTTTTCTGGCATTTTTTATATTTATTTTCTTTTTTTTCAAAATTCAACCCTTCTATGCCATTCCAATGACTGTAAGCTTTACAATGATACCTCAGTTAACCCGCACTCCATCTTGTCGTTGGGGAGAAGGGTCTTTCCCTTTGGTGAAAATATTTTCCCTTTGCATAAAAATGTCCATGTTATTTTTTTACTAATTTCAATCCCCTTATGATGCTTCCAGAACTATAAGGTTTACCCATATTATCTCATTTACCCCAATCTTTTTGGTGATTGGGGAGGAAGGTCTTTTCCTCTTTGGTAATAATATGTTGTCCAGTATAAAGATTTCCATTTTATTTTTTAAAAATTTCAACCCATTTATGACATTCTCCAGACTGTAAGCTTTGCAATGATACCTCATTTAGCCCAATCCGTTTTGTGGTTGGGAAGAAGGCCTCCCACTTTTTTGTTAAAATGCATTGTCCAGCATAAAAATGTCCTTGTAATTTATTTTTTTTAAATTCAACCTTTTTATGACATTTCTTGAAACTTAAGCTTTGCAATGATATCTCATTTAGCCCAATCCTTTTCGTGGTTAAGGAGAAAGTTTGTTGCCCCTTTTAGTCAAAAACCCTTGTCCAGCATAAAGATGTCCATGTTCATTTTTCCAAAAGCATAATATTCTGGCTTTAAATTGGCGAATTACTCTTACCAATAAGTTTGAGCCACTTTGAAAATAAAAATTTTTTCAACTTTCAAAGTCCATAGGCCTCTGTTTTTGTGAAAATGTGTTGTCCAACCAAAAGATGTTCATGCAATTTTTTTTAAATTTCAACCCCTTTATGACATTCCCCTGTCTGTAAGCTTTGCAATAATATCTCATTTAGCCCAATTCTTTTGCTGGTTGGGGAGGAAGGTTGTTCCTTTTTTTAGTAGAAAAACGTTGTCCAGCATTTAGATGTCCATGTTAATCCTACCAAAAACATGACATTTTGGTTTTACATTGGATAATTACTCTTATCAATAAGTTTGAGCCAATTCAAAGAAAAAAATTTTCATTTTCCAAAATCCATTGGTTTCCTCTTTTTGTGAAAATGTTTTGTCCAGGCTAAAGATGTCCATGCAAATTTTTTCCAAATTTCAACCTCTTTATGACATTTTCCGGACCGTAAGCTTTGCAATGATATCTCATTTAGCCCAATCCCTTTTGTGGTTGGTGAGCAAGGTAATTCCTTTCTTTAATGAAAAAAACGTTGTCCAGTATAAATATGTCCATGTTCATTTTTCCAAAAATCATGATATTCTTTCTTTACATTGCCTAATTACTCTTTCCAATAAGTTTGAGCCAATTCAAAGACAAAAAATTTTTTAAGTTCCAAAATCCATGGGGTCCCTTTTGTGAAAACGCGTTGTCCAGTATAAAGATGTCCATGTAAGTTGTTTCAAAATTTCAACCCCCTTACGACATTCCCTGGGGTTAAGCTTTCCAACGATACCTCATTCACCTTAATCCGTTGGGTGGTTAGGGAGGAGTTAGGGAACACACAGACAGACTCACACACACACAGACATTATGTCTATTTAGACATGCATGTAACGTTTTGTGCAAAGTTTGTAATGTTTTTTAAAATGTAATCTTTTGAATAAAGAAATCTGTTTTTGAAAATGCTATGGGGCGATATTAAGTTTTTCGCCCAGAGTGTAACAATGAAGAGGGGCGACGGGGGGGGGTTATGTAGAGAGCAGAATGGGAAGTGAAAGATGAAATGCCGGAGACACACTACGCGAGGGCTTTGAATGCGGGAAGAATGACATAATGATTTTTTACTTCGCGCGTGAAATAACTGAACGCTGCCGAGGGAACACATGAATTGAAAAATTCCTAGGAGGCAAGTGTAATTCCAACAGCGGCCGCGGCCTAAAATACCAAGATGCAAAGTAGGAAAGTTGCACACCAATTTTAAAGGAAATCGCAGTGAAACGCATAGCAGCATTTATGAAAAAACACAAAAAATACCCAAGCAAAATAGTGGTGTAGTTACACTACGAAGCGGCATGAAACAATAAAAAACGAAGTCGTAATAATTTTTTAACGGTCTTTTACATGAAATTTCAAATTTTTAATAGAAATGTGTTACAGCTTTTCCATGTAATTTTACCAAAAACAGACTATTATATTATAAAGTTAATACAAATCATAGAATTTCATTGGTTTAGTTGGTGTTTTTGTCAAAATTTTTATTCTGCACACGTCTTGTGGCGTGCATTAACCAATAATATCACCAAAAATGCCGAATTGGCCCAACCCAAAGTTCATAGGCTTATTATAAGCTCAATAATGGTTTTTTTTGCACAAACGAATGCTTAAAACATTACTTGTGGCGCCTAGAATACATTTTTTGCAGTTTTGTAAACAAAACATCAAAAACAAAAAAGGTCATTTTTATTGGAACCAAAAAAAAATTTTGGGGGGCCATACTCGAAAAAAATTTTTGTTGTGTAGGAACGATAAAAAAATTGGCGGACATTTAATATATACTTTAATATATAACAATATGATCAATATCGTATACATTTTGAGCAGGAAGCAAAAATAAAATTATAATTTCGACAGTGTATTAGCGCTGTCAAAATTTGGCGCATAATAGCGAAAACCGCGCGCATTTAGCGCATCATAAAAAAAATTGAGCAAGCCAATTTCGCTCAAACTTTCAGAAAAAACTCAGAAAAGTATGTTTTAACAGCATACCAAGCGGCGTTTCAAAATTTTAATCTCTTTATGACATTCTCCGCCATATCTCATTTAGCCCAATCCCTTTTGGGGTTGGTGAGCAACGTAATTCCCTTCTTTAATGAAAAAATAACCTAAAAAAATGTTGTCCAGTATAAAGATGTCCATGTTCATTTTTCCAAAAATCATGTTATTCTGGCATTACATTGCCTAATTACTCTTTCAAATAAGTTTGAGCTAATTTTGAGTCAAAAAATTTTTTATGTTCCAAAATCCATAGGGTCCCTTTGGTGAAAACGCGTTGTATAGTATAAAGATGTCCATGTAACTTGTTTTAAAATTTTATCCCCATTACGACATTCCCTGGGGTATAAGCTTTCTAACGATACATCATTCACCTTAATCCGTTGGGTGGTTAGGAAGGAGTTAGGGAACACACAGACAGACAGACAGACACACACAAACAAACACAGACACATACACACACACAGACACACATACATACACACACACATACACACACACATGCACGCACGCACACACACACATCCACACACACAGAGACACAGACACACACAGATGGACGCACGCATGCACACACACGCACAGACACAGACACAGACACACACACACAAACACACAAACACAAGCACACACACACACACACACACACACACACACACACACACACACACACACACACAGTTTCTCTCAATTTATGCTTAAAAGAGCAAATACACTAAATTGAAATCAAAACCGATCGTCGATTGAGAAATTTTAGACTATTAGAAATCGTCTAAAATTTGTTGTCTTGCATAAAGATGTCCTTGTTATTTATTTTTTTAAAAATTCAACACTTTTATGACATTCCTTGGAAATTAAGCTTTGCAATGATATCTTATTTAGCTCAATCCTTTTTGTAGTTAAGGAGAAAGGTCATTCCTCCTTTTAGTAAAAAAAAACGTTGTCCAGCATAAAGATGTCCCTGTTCATTTTTTCAAAAACATGATATTTTGGCTTCACACTGGCGAATTACTCTTACCAATAAGTTTAAGTCAATTTGAAGATAAAATGTTTTCCAACTTTCAGAGTCCATAGGGCCCTGTTTTTGTGAAAATGTGTTGTCCAACCAAAAGATGTCATGCAATTTTTTTATTTCAACCTTTTATGACATTCCCCTGTTTGTAAGCTTTGCAATGATATCTCATTTAGCCCTATCCTTTTGCTGGTTGGGGAGGAAGGTCGTTCCTCTTTTTAGTGAAAAAACGTTGTCCAGCATTTAGATGTCCATGTTAATCTTACCAAAAAACATGACATTTTGGTTTTACATTGGATAATTACTCTTATCAATAAGTTTGAGCCAATTCAAAGTCATAAAATTTTCACTTTCCAAAGTCCATAGGTTTCTCCTTTTTGTGAAAATGTTTTGTCCAGGCTAAAGATGCCCATGCAAATTTTTTTATTTTTTTCTAAATTTCAACCTCTTTATGACATTCTTCGGACCGTAAGCTTTGCAATGATATCTCATTTAGCCCAATCCCTTTTGTGGTTGGTGAGCAACGTAATTCCCTTTTTTAATGAAAAAACGTTGTCCATTATAAAGATGTCCATGTTCATTTTTCGAAAAATCATGATATTCTGGCTTTGCATTGCCTAATTACTCTTTCAAATAAGTTTGAGCCAATTCTGAGTCAAAAAATTTTTTAAGTTCCAAAATCCATCTTTGGTGAAAACGCGTTGTCCAGTATAAACATGTCCATGTGAGTTGTTTCAAAATTTTAACCCCATTACGACATTTCCTGGGGTATAAGCTTTCTAACGATACCTCATTCACCTTAATCCGTTGGGTGGTTAAGAAGGAGTTAGGGAACACACAGACAGACAGACAGACAGAGACATTACGTCTATTTATATATAGATAGGGCAAATTATTTTGTAACTAAAGAACTGATTCCATTTAAAACAAAGGATCTTGACCACCATGATTTAAAAACGACTGAAAACATTGTTTTATTAAGTTCCATGTAAGCTACACATAGAATATATGCAAGGTAAAAGATGCAAAAGAGGTGTGTTTTATCAGGTTGAAATTATTGCAAAGTAATAGGCACCTTGCACTGAAACGTAGTTTATACATAAAGTATGCAATATACATAAGCGTCACCATAATGGATAATTACCGTACTCCTACTTATCTTTCGTAGTATGCAGATCAACCGATCGAAATTTCGCGCGCTTTCTATCGGTTGATCTGCATACTACGAAAAGATAAGTAGGAGTACGGTAATTATCCATTATGGTGACACTTATGTATATTGCATACTTCATGTATAAACTGCGTTTCAGTGAAAGGTGCCTATAGAAAACTGAATTTTCGTCAATCACTTTTTAAGTTTATAAAAAAAATTTTTGTTCTTACTTGCACTAACCGTTGAAGTCACCAAAGGCTCTTCTTGAATCACCTCTAAATAAAATAAATATAACATTTAAAATATAACATATAACAAAATATAAGATTAATTTAATTTTAAGAGAGAGAGAGAGAGAGAGAGAGAGAGAGAGAGAGAGAGAGAGAGAGAGAGAGAGAGAGAGAGAGAGAGAGAGAGAGAGAGAGAGAGAGAGGGAGAGAGAGAGAGAGAGAGAGAGAGAGAGAGAGAGAGAGAGAGAGAGAGAGAGAGAGAGAGAGAGAGAGAGAGAGAGAGAGAGAGAGAGAGAGAGAGAGAGAGAGAGAGAGAGAGAGAGAGAGAGAGAGAGAGAGAGAGAGAGAGAGAGAGAGAGAGAGAGAGAGAGAGAGAGAGAGAGACAGAGAGAGAGAGAGAGAGAGAGAGAGAGAGAGAGAGAGAGAGAGAGAGAGAGAGAGAGAGAGAGAGAGAGAAAGAGAGAGAGACAGAGAGCGAGAGAGAGAGAGAGAGATTAGAAAAATTAAAAAAAAGTTTACCTTGAAAACAATTTGGGGCTGTCCAATAACAAGGATCAATATCTATCCGCAGAGCATATTGATTACATAAACATGTTGAATATATCAAAACATGAGGACACTCTCTTAATACAATGGGTCCAAAGACGGTCTGATGTGGATAAGTTTTAAAATACCAATTATTTGAATACTTTACATATGGTACTGTGTAATTGTTTGACCGAACTCTTAGCATATCCATGAGACGTAATTTTCTCACATTAGAATAATTGAAAAAAGGCAAACAACCTAGAAATATGTAAAAATAATAAATGTGTTAAACATAGGCTTGATAAAGCTTTTAAATTTAACGGTCTGTAGTAATATTCCTTATAGTCTCAGGGGCCTGAGCTTACTTCTATGAATCACATAAACACGATAGTCAAAACGCTCCCCTTTAAAAAGAAATTGTTCAGTGTTAAAGACCTTCACAGAGTTATGGACCTTATAGAATCATTTTTAGCCAATTAGGGCTTGGGAAAAGATCTTTAATCTATCTGAGATCCAATTTTTTCCCAAGCGATAATTGGCTAATTGTGATTCTAACAGCATCACCCACAACCATTCCCACAAAGCAGAACATATATGACGTTATTAATATAGCAAAACATATATAAGCAATTATCAATTTCTACAATATTTTACTAAATTAATTTTACTAATTTTTTTGTGAAATCTGTTTATATTATAGCAACACTTTTTTACCTATTTGTTTCGTTGACTTTTTTTCAACGAAATTTTTATTGCCACTTTTTAGAAAGTATATATAATATACATCTCACAAACACACAGACACACACACACACACACACACACACACACACACACACACACACACACACACACACACACACACACACACACACACACACACACACACACACACACACACACACACACACACACACACACACACACACACACACACACACACACACACACACACACACACACACACACACACACACACACACACACACACACACACACACACACACACACACACACACACACACACACACAATAAAACACAAAACAACATAACACCACAACCTACGAGAACCAATTAATGAGAAGATATTCTGGCATCAGATATGCTACACAGTCCAAAAATTGTGACAGTTGCAGACGAAGATGGCACTATCCAAAAATCTTGAGAATTGCAAGCGGAGGTTGCTCTGCATCTTCAAGCTCATCTACAAGCAATACGTCTTGCTATGTACATCTTCATTCAGTTACGTATCTTATGCTTTCTCTTGGCCGGCCGGACGCATTCACAACCTTGCTTTGTGACACAGTGACAGAACGTACCGCTTGCATACTAAAGATCCCTGAATTGAATCCCGACTGAGACAACCTACGTTGTGATAATATATTAATTGTGTTATGTGTAGTATTTGGTTGCGAATGCGCAGTTAGTGACGAGTAATATCGGCCTTGCGTATTCTGCTGTAATCGAAAAAATAGAAAAAATAACTTTTTCAAAGCTAGTGTCGCGGTGCAATTGAGTCCAGCGGCCCCGCGCCCACTATAATTGAGAACGTGGTAATTTCGTTGAAAGTACGTTTACAAATTCGCATCCAAAAGACGAGTTTTCCGAAGACGAGATGTTTAAAAGACGAATTTTTTGAAAACGAGATGAAGAAGACGAAATGTGGAAAGATGAGATGTAGAAGACGAAATTTCTGGACACCAGCAGAGCTCGATAAAACAAAGAAATTTTAATAAATTTTACTTTAAATTTAAATGTTTGTCCATGAGCGTGGGACTAAGTTAAACATGGAGTCGTTTTTTATGGACTGTTCTGTTTTGATTTTTTGGCAAGTACTAAAAGAGGCTAACGGTAATTCCCATGGACCATGGACCAACTTGGACCCAACATGGACCCGCCCATGAGGGGTGACAGACTCACTTTAACAATACAAAACAATATAAAGTTGTTAGTTTTAACTTTTAAACGGCTTAGGCTTAGGCTTAGAATAACACTAAGCCTAAGCCTAAGCCTGAGCCTGAGGTGCACTAACAACTTTACATTGTTTTGTAATGTTAAAGTGAGTCTTTCACCCCTCATGGGCGAGTCCATGTTGGGTCCAAGTTGGTCCATGGTCCATGACCATGGGAATTACCGTTAGCCACTAAAAGACACCTACTACACGGACCTAAGCAACCTAAGCAAAACCTCAAAATCAAACAAAACATTAAATTGAGCTTGATTTTAAGGTTTAGCTTAGGTTGCTTAGGGAAATTTTTAGTAACAAGCTTAGGTTAGCTTAGCTTAGGTCCGTCGGTGTAGTAGGTGTGGTAGGTGTCTTTTAGTGCTTGCCGATTTTTTTTGTGTTTGTTTGCACGATCGTGATCTTTGTCGACGGTTCTGCGGACGGTTTTAAAAAATACCGACGGTTTGATAGTAAAATTGCTATAAAAACATTAATACCGAAAACAAACTGTCGGCACTAAAAATATAGATAAAATATATCATTCGGCGTAAAATAAAACTTAAATTTTGGATAATTATTTGCAAAATAGCATAAAATCTTATATTGAAAACCGTCGGGGAGTTGCCGACGGTTTTAGGATGTTGAATGAATTTAAAAAGTTAAATTAAATCGATATTTATTTCAATGTTTTTCAATTATTTCGCAATAATCTAAAATGTAATTAACGTTTGTATGTGCTTGGAAACTGAAATTAAGAGCTAATATTAAAATCAAGATTCTCTAAAAAACTTTTTAAATTCATTCAACATCCTAAAACCGCGGGTAAGTTGGCATGCTTTCGCGCATGTCTTTCCGCCGGCTTTCCCGCTGACTTTCGCTTTTATGCGTTTTTAAGCAAAAATGACATTAAGTATTCATGAAAATAGCTAAAAACTAATGAAATATAAATTTCTAATTAGTTTTGATATTAAAATAAATTGGATTAGAATTAAAATGCGTTTTTTTTAAACCTTTAGCATGCGTTCACGCCGGCTCTTGCAATTGAAAACACTTTAGCATGCGTTCCCGCATGTCTTTCGCTGGTCTTCCCACTCCATTTGTTCCACTCGTTTTTCCAATAACCTTAATTAAGACGCGTTCCCTTTAACAAATAAGGCAGCTAAAACAGGAAAGCCAGCAATTCCGGGAGCCAGCTGAAAGCCAGCATGCGTTCCCGCATGTCTTCCGCCGGTTTTCCGACCCCATTTCATTCCCTCGTTTTTCCTCTAACTTTAAGTTCTACGTTTTCAAAGCGTTCTCTTTTATGACAAAAAAAAAGCCAGCAATTGAAAATAAAGAAAGAAGAAAGAAAGAAAGAAATTTATTTTAGCAAAATGTTTTCAAAAAGAACACAACAAATAATAAAAATAAAAGATATCACACACAAACACAATATTAAGTATAAATTTTTTATCACAAACACCACAGTATATATAACAACTAGTACCTATTAGTAAATGGTTACAAAATATAATTAAAAGACAATAAAAATAATAATAACGCATTACTGTTGGGAGACCCCATGATTTAAATGTATCCAAAAATAAAGAGGTTATTATTTTTTGTTAAAGAAAACATTCCAGATCAATGATTACGAAAAGATACAAAAGTTGTGTGCGATCCTCAAGAAACACAGTTCTCTATGAAAGCGTTAATTCTGATATTTTTGCTAAAAACCGCTCAGAAGGCTGAAGCTTTGCTTTGACTTCAGTACTGATATTGAGCAGGTCATTGCTATGTACCAAAATGTTACTGCGTGTGCACAGAATTTATAAACATGATTAATTTAGAGAAGAAAAAACTGGGCGGAAGACATGCGGGAACGCATGCTGACTTCAGCTGGCTCCGGAATTGCTGGCTTTCCTGTTTTAGCTGCCTTATTTGTTAAAGGGAACGCGTCTTAATTAAGGTTATTGGAAAAACGAGTGGAACAAATGGAGTGGGAAGACCAGCGAAAGACATGCGGGAACGCATGCTAAAGTGTTTTCAATCCAAGAGCCAGCATAAACGCATGCTAAAGGTTTAAAAAAAAAACGCATTTTAATTCTAATCCAATTTATTTTAATATCAAAACTAATTAGAAATTTATATTTCATTAGTTTTTAGCTATTTTCATGAATACTTAATGTCATTTTTGCTTAAAAACGCATAAAAGCGAAAGTCAGCGGGAAAGCCGGCGGAAAGACATGCGCGAAAGCATGCCAACTTACCCGCGGTTTTAGGATGTTGAATGAATTTAAAAAGTTTTTTAGAGAATCTTGATTTTAATATTAGCTCTTAATTTCAGTTTCCAAGCACATACAAACGTTAATTACATTTTAGATTATTTGCGAAATAATTGAAAAACATTGAAATAAAAGTATCGATTTAATTTAACTTTTTAAATTCATAAGAGAAGCATCCTTAAAATGTTCGGGAGGTGCGCGACGGTTTTCAATATAAGATTTTATGCTATTTTGCAAATAATTATCCAAAATTTAAGTTTTATTTTACGCCGAATGATATATTTTATCTATATTTTTAGTGCCGACAGTTTGTCTTAGATATTAATATTTTTATAGCAATTTTACTATCAAACCGTCGGCAGATTTTAAAACCGTCCGCAGAACCCTCGACAAAGATCACGATCGTGCAAACAAACGCCGAAAAAAATCGGCAAGCACTAAAAGACACCTACTACACCTACTACCCCGACGGACCTAAGCTAATCTAACCTAAGCTTGTTTCTAAAAATTTCCCTAAGCAACCTAAGCTAAACCTTTAAATTAAGACTAAATTTAATGTTTTGTTTGATTTTGAGGTTTTGCTTAGGTTGCTTAGATCAGTGTAGTCAGGGTGTCTTTTAGGTGGCTAACGGTAATTCCCATGGTCATGGACCATGGACCAACTTGGACCCAACATGGACTCGCCCATGAGGGGTGAAAGACTCACTTTAACATTACAAAACAATGTAAAGTTGTTAGTGCACCTCAGGCTCAGGCTTAGGCTTAGGCTTAGTGTTATTCTAAGCCTAAGCCCAAGCCGTTTAAAAAGTTAAAACTAACAACTTTATATTGTTTTGTATTGTTAAAGTAATTCTGTCACCTCATGGGCGGCTCGTGTTGCGTCATTGGTCCATGGTCCATGGATTAGCCTCTTTTAGTACTTGCCAAAAAATCAAAACAGAACAGTCCATAAAAAACGACTCCATGTTTAACTTAGTCCCACGCTCGTGGACAAACATTTAAATTTAAAGTAAAATTTCTTAAAATTTCTTTTTTGTTTTATCGAGCTCTGCTAAGTCTGCAGAAATTTCGTCTTCTACATCTCATCTTTCCACATTTCGTCTTCTTCATCTCGTTTTCAAAAAATTCGTCTTTTAAACATCTCGTCTTCGGAAAACTCGTCTTTTGGATGCGAATTTGTAAACGTACCGCTCTCAACGAAGATTACGACGGCGTGATCTAAATTATAGTGGAGCGCGGGGACCGCTGGACTCAATTGCACCGCGACAACTTAGCTTTGAAAAAGTTATTTTTTTCATGTTTGGGTACAGCAGAATACGCAAGGCCGATATTACTCGTCACTAACTACGCATTCACAACCTTGCTTTGTGACACAGTGACAAGAACGTACCGCTTGCATACTAGAAAGATACCTGGAATTGAATCCCGACGTGAGGGACAACGCTACGTTGATTGAAATAATATATTAGATTGTGTTATGTGTGAGTATTTGGTTGCGAATGCGCAGTTAGTTAGGACGAGTAATATCGGCCTTGCGTATTCTTGCTATTAAATCGAAAAAATAGAAAAAATAAGCTTTCAGAAGCTAGTGTTCGCGGTGCAATTAGTCCGGCGCCCCGGCGCCTATAATTGAGAACGTGGTATTTTTCGGTTGAAAAGTACGTTTTGCAATTCGCATCCAAAAGACGAGTTTTCGAAGGGACGATTGTTTAAAAGACGAATTTTTTGAAAGAGAAAACGAGGATGAAGGAGAGACGAAATGTGGGAAAAGATGGCCGGTGTCAAAAGGACATAAAATTTTTCTGAACAGACAGCAGAGCTCATAAACAAAGAGAATCATTTAATAATATTTTTTACTTTAAATTTAAATGTTTTTTGTCATGAGCGTGGGACTAAGTTAAACATTAAAACATTTTTTTTATGGATTATTCTGTTTTTTGATTTTTTGTGCAGAGTACGTTGAAAAGAGGTCATAACGGTAATTCCCATGGACCATGGACCAACATGGAACCCAACATGGACCCGCCCATGAGGGGTGACGAGCTCAATTTAACAATACAAAACAATATAAAGTTGTTAGTTTTAACTTTTAAACGGCTTAGGCTTAGGCTTAGATTAACACTAAGCCTAAGCCTAAGCCTGAGCCTGAGGTGCACTAACGACTTTACATTGTTTTGTAATGTTAAAGTGAGTCTTTCACCCCTCATGGGCGGGGCCTATGTTCGGTCCAAGTTGGTCCATGGTCCATGACCATGGGAATTACCATTTTCACACACTAAAAGACACCTACTACACGGACCTAAGCAACCTAAGCAAAACCTCAAAATCAAACAAAAAGTTAGGGAGTAGACTTAATTTTGAGGTTGGTTGCTTAGGGGATAACAAGCTAGGTTAGCTTAGGCTTGGGGTATTGGTGTAGTAGTGTCGTAGGTGTCTTTTAGTGCTTGCCGATTTTTTTTGTGTTATTTGCACGATCGTGATATTTTGTCGACATCTACGACGGTTTTAAAAATACGACGGTTTCATAGTAAAATTGCTATAAAAACATTAATACCGAAAACAAACTGTCGGCACTAAAAATATAGATAAAATATATCATTCGGCGTAAAATAAAACTTAAATTTTGGATAATTATTTACCAAAATGGCGCAAAATCTTATATTGAAACCATCAAGTTGCCGACGGTTTTAAATATGAATGAATTTAAAAAGTTCAATTAAATCGATATTTATTTCAAAATATTTTTCAATTATTTCGCAATAATCTAAAATGTAATTAACGTTTGTATGTGCTTTGGAAACTGAAATTAAGAGCTAATATTAAAATCAAGATTCTCTAAACTTCGGTATTCATTCAACATCCTAAAAACCGCGGGGTAAGTTGGCATGCTTTGCGCGCACATGTCTTCCGCCACTTTTCACTGACTTTCGCTTTTCTGGTTTTAACAAAAATGACATTAATTATTCATGAAAATAGCTAAAAACTTTAATGAAAAATTTAAATTTTTCTAATTCGGTTTTGATATTAAAATAAATTGGATTAGAATTAAAATGCATTTTTTTTTAAACCTTTAGGCATGGGTTCACGCCGGCTCTTGCAATTGAAAACACTTTAGCATGCGTTCACCGCATGTCTTTCCGCTGGTCTTCCCACTCCCATTTGTTCCACTCGTTTTTTCCAATAACCTTAGATTAAGACGCGTTCCCTTTAACAAATAAGGCAGCTAAAACAGGAAAGCCAGGAAATCCGGGAGCCAGCTAAAAGCCCATACCTGCGTTCCCGCATGTCTTCCGCCCAGTTTTTTCTCTCTAAATTAATCATTTTTTATAAACTATATACACAAGCAATAACATTTTGGTACAAAGTAATGACCTGCTCAGTATCAGTGCTGAAGTCGAAGCAAAGCTTCAGCCTTCTGAGGCATTTTTTAGCGATAATTTCATAATTAACACTTTCATGAAGAACTGTATTGCTTGAGGAACGCACACATTACTTTTGTATCTTTTTGTAATTATTGATCTGGAATGTTTTCTTTAACAAAAAATAATAACCTCTTTTTTATTTTGGAGATCACTTAAATCATGGGGTCTCCCAAAAAGTTTTGCGTTATTATTATTTTTATTGTCTTTTAATTATATTTTGTAACCATTTTCTTAATAGGTACTAGTTGTTATATATACTGTGGTGTTTGTGATAAAAAATTTATACTTAATATAGTTTTTGTGTGTGATATACTTTATTTTTATTATTTGTTGTGTTCTTTTTGAAAACATTTTGCTGAAATAAAATTTCTTTCTTTCTTTCTTCTTTCTTTATTTTCAATTGCTGGCTTTTTTTTTGTCATAAAAGAACGCTTTGAAAACGTCAAACGGAGAGTTAGAGGAAAAACGAGAGAATGAAATGGGTCGAAACTCGGCGGGAAAGCCATACGGGAACCTCCCATGCTGGCTTTCAGCTGAGTCCCCCGGGGGGTCCTCGGCTTTCCTGTTTTAGCTGCCTTAATTGTTAAAGGAAACGCGTCGTAACTAAGGTTATTGGAAAAACGAGTGGAACAAATGGAGTGGGAAGACCAGCCGAAAGACATGCGGGAACGCATGCTAAAGTGTTTTCAATTGCAAGAGCCAGCGTGAGAAAATAGTAAAGGTTTAAAAAAAACGCATTTTAATTCTAATCCAATTTATTTTAATATCAAAACTAATTAGAAATTTATATTTCCATTAGTTTTTAGCTATTTTCATGAATATTTAATGTCATTTTTGCTTAAAAGCGCATAAAAGCCACCGCCTCAGCGGGAAAGCCGGCGGGAGGACATGCGCGAAAGCATGCCCAACTTACCCGCGGTTTTAGGATGTTGAATGAATTTAAAAAGTTTTTTTGAGAATCTTGATTTTAATATTAGCTCTTAATTTCAGTTTCCAAGCACATACAAACGTTAATTACATTTTAAATTATCAGAAATCGTGTGAAAAACATTGAAATAAATATCGATTTAATTTAACTTTTTAGATTCATTCAACATCCTAAAACCGTGGCAACTTCCTGACAGTTTTCAATATAATTTTTTATGCTATTTTGCAAATAATTATCCAAAATTTAAGTTTTATTTTACGCCGAATGATATATTTTATCTATATTTTAGTGCCGACAGTTTGTTTTCGTTATTAATGTTTTTATAGCAATTTTACTATCAAACCGTCAGTATTTTTAAAACCGTCCGCAGAACCGTCGACAAAGATCACGATCGTGCAAACGAACGCCGAAAAAATCGGCAAGCACTCAAAGACACCTACCACACCTTCTTCGCCGACGAACCTAAGCTAAGCTAACCTAAGCTTGTTTCTCAAACTTTCCCTAAGCAACCTAAGCTAAACCTTAAAATCTAATTCAATTTAATGTTTTGTATAATTTTGAGGTTTTGTTTAGGTTGCTTAGGTACATATAGTAGGTGTCTTTTAGTGGCTAACGGTAATTCCCATCGTCATGGACCATGGACCAACTTGGACCCAACATGGACTCGCCCATGAGAGGGGTGAAAGACTAGCTTAACCCGGCGAAACAATGTGAAGTTGTCTAAGTGCACCGAGGCTCAGGCTTAGGCTTAGGCTTAGTGTCCCTAATCCTAAGCCTAAGCCGTTTAAAAGTTAAAACTAACAACTTTATATTGTTTTGTATTTTTTAAAGTGAGTCTGTCACCC
>JASAMX010004916.1:0-16798 GCA_030248175.1 Microlaimidae sp. YZB2_3 | reverse complement strand
ATATATATATAATCGTCCACCCCCCACCCGGGTGGATCCTCCCAGCGGATCTTGATCAAAACATCTATGGTTAATTTCTCCTTGTGCCCATGTATGAGCTCTCATTACCAAGATGAATGACAATAACAACAGCAATTACCCCTTAATTTTTTTGTTCGCAACAATTTTACAAATCGTTCAAAAAGAAATAAAAAGTACAGACCTGTGCGCGGTCTGAAAACGCCCCCCCCCGTTTTATTGGAGGATTTGCCCCCCCCCCGTTTTACTGCCCTCTCTTTTTTTTTTTTTTTTAAAAAATAACCTGAAAAATATGACGCCATTTTTGCCCTATGATGACGCCATCATCGTGAATTTTTTGCAGTTTTTAGCCTATTTCAATGTATTTTAAGCCATTTTAGACCTATTTTTACCTTATTTCCGCTTTTTTTTTCCCTTCTCCCTTTTTCTTTTTTTTCTCTTTTTTTCTCTTTCCTTCCTCCCTGCTCGCCCCCTTCGTTTTATTGCCCCCCCCTCTAGGTTTCAAAATTTTCCACCCCGGGGTCGACCCCCCCTAGAAAGGTAGGGGAGTTCGACCCCCTAGAACCCCCTTCTTAGATTTTTTTAAATGTCATTTACCCGGGGGGTAAATACCCCCCTAGCTCTTTTTTCCTCGTTGTGCTTCATCTATGATTAAGATTGGTGCAGTATTTTTCCTACAGATTGAAGTTTCCTGTACAGAAAACACGCGATTTTTTCGTTGAAAACACCAAACGACCGCAGTGATTTTGTGAAGTTTACCCAACCTTTCTTTACTTCACTTCGTGTTTTTAGCGAAAAAATCGAGTGTTATTCAGGAAACGCAATATCTCGACAAAAAGTACACCAAAATACACCAATTTCAACGATCAAGGAATCAAATTAAAGCAGAAAATAGCCGCTTCTTTAGTGCATATTTTGTAATGAAAATCGTTATACTCAACAATCTTTCACGTACAGAATTGTCAAAAAACGCCATTTTTAGGGAGTCATTACTTCTAAACCACTAGAGATATTTTGTCAAAAAAAAATTTGTGGGCTATTGAAGGCAGGGGTAAAGTTTTTACAAAAAAATTATTAAAATCGAAGACAAAAAGTTTGACTCCGCACCGCACCTTTAATCGAAACCTTATACTGTCGTGATTATAAAAATACCAGTTATTGGCAACTTAGCTTTGGTCTGCTGAGACAAAAGGTTTATTCCGACCCATGAGCGTAACCCTTGGGCTGAAAATAAAGAACTTTCTCTATTTATGGCAAAATTTTTAAATTCGAAAGATTTGACGGTTTTTGTCGATTCTTAAAAAACTTAACATCTACACAGAAAAACATTATTTTTGAAACAAGGTAACCTAGCATTCGCAATTTCTTCGATTTTGCGTCTTGGGTTAAACCATTTCTTGATCCGCATCGGTCTAACGGTGTGACCAATTTTATTACTGTTTTATTAATCCTGATTAATTTTTAATTTGCGTATCGCTTTGACCTGAATTTAATTCCCCACGCGCTCGCGTGCCTATCAATTAGCTGTCTTAATTAGTGAATGCTGGTCGCCTTTACAACTTTTTAGGCAAATACTGTCTAGGTGAATATTTATTTGAATATTAAGCGACAAAACAACCAACAATTTTAAAAATAATAATTGCTTAATATAAAAAATTCCAATTATAACTCCACCTGATTATTTGTGCGAAAAACCGTGTGTCATCTGCGTAAAGGAAAATCCCTAGTGCTACATAATTTTAAACTTTACTGCTCTTCAAGAGCGCTGAACTGCGCTATTTTCTTAAAGCCTGGGACATATTTTGTTCAAGGTGTCCAAAGAAAAAAAATGAAAAGTTCAAAGTGGAGCAATTTAAGAACATTTTTTAAATATAAAAATTTTTTATGCCTTTTAAGGTAAAAATGCTAAAAATGCCAAAAATCAAAAAACACCTTTTATCGAAAATCACCTGAATAAAATTTTAAAAAATCCTTTATAAAAATATGTTAATCGAATGCTCATCAAACGAGCTTTTAAAATTGGATTAGATTTATTTTTAGCTTAAGCTTCAATACTTGTCGAGTTATTACAAGTATTTAAAATTTTAGGTAAAAACTACCGAAGAATTTGGTTTTTTGACATCTTTTAACGTTTATCTTAAATATTGTCATATAAAGGCACATTAATTTTTTTAAAGATTCTTACAATTTTTAAAGAACACGACGCTGTGGTGTATCTTTTGATATAATTGATGTCTAATAACTTAATACCCTGTGTTTAATGAGAAAATAAATAATTTTAAATCGCTGTTTAAAAAACATCAAGCATTTTTTGTTAAAAAAAACAGCAATTAAATTAAAAGTTAATTGCTTAATAAAATCCTGTCGAGTTATTATGCAATTATATTAAAAAATGCTACAGATGATCGTATAATTTTAACGATTTACAAATTCACTGAGTGTTTTTCGGTAGGATTTTGAAACAAACGTAAAAAACAACCAGCAAAAATTCGTTTCTGCGGTAGTTTTTTTAATATTTGAAATAATTGGCGCCTGTGGTTGGTTCTGAAACTTGTATCTTGTATTTTGATGTTGTGATGGTTTTTATAGAATAAAAACTTTAACTTTGACTTTGACTATCTTGAGAAGTACTGAAGCGTCAGGCAAAATGAATTTGATTCTTAAAATCCGTCTGATAAGCATTCGATTGACGTATATTTTAAAATATTTCAAAAATGTTATTGAAAAAATAGAAATACTTTGGTTTTTAAAAATGCCTGACAACCGGTTAAACTTTTTTCTATAAGTCCCTAAAAAAGCTCGGTTTTAATAGAAAACGAAGCGGGAGAAGTAATACAAAAACCCCCAAAAAATTTTAACGGAGAGGTGGGGGGAGCAAAAATATAGAAAGCTAGTAGGGTAACTGACTTAATTTCGGCCACCTTTTTTTATTTTTTTGAATAAGTTTTTTTCTGGCTTTTCAATCAAGCCAAAATTTAGCCTAAAAATCAAACAATAGCTATATTTGTTATTCCAGTGCAAAATTTAAATATTTCTGTTACACTTAAAAATCAGTGAAGGTTTAAACTTTGTTTTTAAAGTGGCCGAAGTTAAGGCGCGTGCCATTTATTTCGGCCACCTACAAAAAACTAGCCATAACTATTGCGTCAACGAACAATAAAAATTTCTAAAGGTTGCAAATTTACCCTTAGGTATTGTTCTTGGTACATATAACTTAATTTTTCCCGTTTGCGAACTATAATAGTTATTAGCAAGACTTTAAATAATTATTTGTCAAAACCTTTAAAAAACAAGTTTTAATAACTTGTATTTTTGTTAAATTTTTATTTTTTGCTTAAAAAACGTCAAAACAAAGTCAAACGAGCAAAATAATTTTTTTATAAATACGGTAGTACAATGATATTTAAAAAAAACTAAAAACGGCAGGTTCTTTCACCTAAATTTTCAGGTGGCCGAAATTAACGGAATCTTAAAATGCGCAGTTAGTTAAACGCATTGCAAAATGATTTTGAAGAAAATATCAAAACATGAAAATTAACAACTTTGAGCCTTAAATAGAAGATATTTTAAAGTTATATATTGCTTCGTTCGAAATTTGATGCAGTTTAAACACAAAGCAAAAATTAAGAAAATCACAAAAAATTCACTTTTTGTATGAAAATGTTGATAATGTAGAATAACAAAAATAAAAAAAACTTTTGCAAAAACACTTTATTCAACATTAATCCAGTTACTTTTGTGCTAGTTCTTTTGTGTTTTAAAAATAAGCCAATTTTCCAACAACCTAAATTGGTGGCCGAAATTAAGGCGTGGCCGAAATTAAGTCAGTTACCCTACATATAACAATAAAATATTAATATATTTGTAAGAATCAGAATCTAAATTTATAATCAATAGCAAAACTACGTAAGAGAGTGGTTTCCGTAGTCACAAAACTATAATTTTTCAATTCAGCGAAAAAACTTTGTCTTTTCAACTGATGCTCCTCTGTACTGTAAACCAACTCTTAAAAACTTACCTGCGAGACGCCACTTACACACCACGTCTCATTCGCAGTATTAATCAAAAAGGGTTAAAAGATGAAAAAATAGGACAAAATTTTGAAGGTTTTTAAAAATATAACAAGGTTTTTTTTGAAGTTTTTTTTAAAAATAAACAAAGAATTTTAAAAATATTGTGCTCGAGGTAAGCTTGTCTATGAGCTATGAAGCCAAATACTTAAATATAAAAATGCATTCAATTACCATCAGTAATAAGTGAATAGGTTTATTTTTCCAAAAAAGTGGGCTACGGGTACAATATTTTTGTGTGATATGATTTACACAAACCAGTGAAACTAGGTTACAAATATTTTTATTATTATAAAAGAAAGAAAATAGTTTAGAAACTATATAATTTTTAATTAAAAATTGGTTTATAGTTTAAAATCAATTGTCGATTATGAAACAGGAAAAAATACCACACAAATATCTTACTTTTTTGAGAAAAATATTTCTATTTACATACTACTGAAATCGTAAATAAACTAAATTTTAAGCTTAAATTTTTGACTAGCTAATCTTCAATTCTTCAGCGTTTTGTCAAAATTTATTGACTAGTAACGATTTGATTTAGATAGGATAATTGTCTGTTATTACTATAATGTAAAAATTTACTTCGTAAAATAAATAGTAAAAGTCTAACTAAAATTTGTATCAATTAATTTTTTTTAATAGTCCCACGTAATTTTACAATTTTGAGTCATCTTTTCCTAACACTTTTATTGAGTTTGGAGTCCAGGGATGGCTACTATACTAGAATTATACTATACTATACTATACTATACTATACTATACTCTACTAGAATTAAAGGTTTCTTACTAGTATACTAAAATAATTCTAGTATAGAGTTTATACTAAAATTAATTCAAGTAAACTTAAATTATTTATAAAAACTAAAGCTATAAATGTGGTTTAAAAACCAAAATATGTTTTAATTTTATCAAATTTACCAAATTCTTTTTAGAAGTGTGTTTTTTTTTACCACACCATCTCTATTTTGTGTCTTCCTAATGTGGATTATAACACAAACCATATTATTTTCCCTCAACTTTAGTGTGGGGATTTAAAAAAAAAGCACTCCTGGTTTATATGGGTGTCGAAGTTCTGTAGCACCTGAACCCCAAAAATGTACGTTATTTTTGTGTTTTTATTGTTTAAAAAATGATGTGGTGATGATAACTCTAATTATTTAATTCAAATTAATATGTAAACAGTTCGTTTTCTGGTAGAAAAAAAATTGGGTTTCGTGGATTTTTTTAAATTTTCGAACGGCAAAACTCGGTTGATTTTCAGCAGATCAGAACAATTGAAATATTTTTGGAAAGCCTAAAACATGAAAAAAAAAACTTAAAAGTGTTTACCAATTTTAAAAAATCAATCGCCAACTCGATCATTTAATGGACCTTTAATGCAGTACTTTTTAGTTAAAGCTCCACCGTCCATTAAGATTTCTAAAAACAAAATAGGAGTTCTGGCTCTGAGTGTTGTGGTTTTACTCTAACTTATGTATTTTATTTTTTACTCGAAAACCATTCTATTTTCAATTTCAACCTTGAAAAGTGTTTTAAATATGTAACTTTTCACATAGGGGGTCATATGCAAAAATTTTAATTTTATATTTTAGAATTTTGTAATAGTTATATTACCACCAGAATTCTTATGTTTCAGTCAAAAACAAATCTATATTATATATATAAGCATTTGGTACGATACTGTTTAAAATGTGGGTAAATTTGTATGAATCCAGCGATATTATGAATTTTAAAATTATTTTTTGTTATATACATTTTCGTGACCATAGCGATCTGTCACCCTATTCCTCCACAGATCAATGGTAAATATAAGCATATTACCAGCAAAAAATATAGATAGCTGTAATCAGACTTTTAAGATTTGATATAAAATTCATGCAAAATAATCAAGAAATATAAAAATAAAAAATAAATATATTAAATAAATTAAATTAACTAGATTAAATGAATTAAATATATTTAAATAGATAAATAGGTAAAATTAAAATAGATTTAAATAGATTTTTGTCATAAATTATAGCCGTATGGATTTTTTTTAATTTTACAACAAAACAAAAAACAACACCATTTAATAAACTACTTTGTTCTTTATAAGTGTTGAATAATTTTGAATTAATTAAAAAAATTGAATTACTTTCTATATCTAAGAATTTAATGCATATTTACTTTATACTAGAATTAATTGTTTTTTTTTAATTTCAGTATACCTGTCTTACTAGTAACGTTACTAGTAAGAAAATTTAAAAATCTATACTATACTATACTATACTATACTAGAATTAAACTCATAGGTCTTATGCTATACTAAACTATACTAGAATTAGAATGGCAGGTTTTATATTATACTATACTATACTAGAATTAAAATTTAATTCTAGTAGGCATCCCTGTTGGAGCCTCGTTATTTTAGAGCATCACAAATTTAATTTTTATAATTTACAAGATCTAGACATTAAAGTTTTCTTAGCTCAAAGTTTCTCGTATTTTTGTTAATAAAGTTTTTGGAACAGGTATGTTTTTTGAAGATTTTGACAATTTACAAATGTACTGTCTGATGATTGAGCAAGTTTTGTCAAGTGTCTGCGTATTTAATTTCGATATTTGCTTTTAAATATCACAAAGAATATTCCAACGCCCAATGTTTTAAAATAAAACATATGTGTCACTTTCTGTTGTAAAATTTTTTTTAAGTCTATCACAGATAACGCTTGTTGGCTATTTTTTACTGAATCGTCTATGTTAAAGATAACATTTTCAGTTTATTTTAAGCATTAAGAAAGTTTAATAAGTAAAATAACTTTTTTGTTTTATAGGCGTAATATCATTTGGCCGTATAAAAATAAGCTGATATTATGTCTTATGGCACATTTTAATATTAATATAACCTTAGAATTATGCGAAGTCATCATTATACATATGTCACAAAATTCCTAAAAAAAATTTATTTTAAAAAAATAATCGTACAAACAAGACAAATATATACAATATAAGATTTTATGTAGGCTACTACTACAATTTAATAAAATATATAATAGTGCTCATTTTTTAGTTTATTGGCTGTTTTGCGCTTTTACATTACATGGAATAACGAGTCATATTTTGTTTTCGACAATAAACCATTTTTTATATTTGCTTTATCTATGATTTTGAATAAAAACACCAACGATCGCGTGATGTTTGTGCTGAATGTGACCAAGAATGCATAAGAATAGAGAATGTCCGACTGTGTGTTAAACAGTCGTTCAAATTATAGGTAGATTATTCCACGGTGTAAATTTTTTATCATGTAAAAAAATCCACAACGCGTTGTGGAATAATCTACAATTTGTTGAATAATCTACGTGACAATTTTTCTACGTGTACTGTAGATTATTCTACATGAGAACCGCAATTCTTGCAAACAAAAAAACTGCACACGTATAACTCTGTGATGATGTTTTTTTTCACGTGACGTTGTCAAATATTTACCACTTTCGTTGAATCCAACGTATAAATTATTTTACATGTTAAAATATCAAATATCTTGAATAATTTGAATTATTCTACAGTATTATGTAAAAAAAATTGTTGTATGCATTTTGCGTTTACAATTTTTCATTTTGCAAACTTCGAACTGCAAAAATCCGTGAACGTAAAATACTCAGCAGAGGTTTTTTTCCACGTAATGTTGTCAAATATTCTTGGTTTTTTGTTGCATCGGACGTATAAATGATTTTATATGTTAAAAAATCGAATATTTTTACTAATTTGAATTTTTCGACAGTGTAGTATGTTGAAAAACTTCATCTAGGAGTTTTGCGTTCGCAAATTTTTATTTCTACGTGATAAAAAATCAACACTGTGGAATAATCTACCTACAATTTGAACAAAAGTTTAACACACAGTCGGACATTCCCTACTCTTATGCATTCCTGATGTGACTTATTATTTAAAACCGACTAGGATTTCTTAGTCAGGTAAAATTCACCGGGAGGTTTTCTGAAACTGTTTGATCTACGTTTATTTTTTTTTAGATTAAACATTTGAAAATAATATATAAAAACACACAAACACTCCTTTAAGTAGACAGTTATTCGGCATATGTATTTGTCTTTTTTTATGACGATGAAATTGTAAAGTCAAGCGGAGCTTTCGTTTGTGAAATTGTAAAGTTTTTCATCGTCTTTGCAACGGAATTTTGATACAAAACGTTAATGTAAAAAGAACCGTATAAATTGAAACTTCAATTTAAATATTTAATTCGCTGAATCCATGTTCTTTGCTCGGCCTTTTTTGTTTTCTATTATAAAGTTTTTTCGTAAGGAATCGTAAGTAAAGTAAGTATTTCAAAAACTTCCAATGTTGGAGAACACTGTACTATTTGTTTTAATTAGTCACGCAATAGTTTAAATTTACTATTAATACAATAATTATTTTGTCTTTTTTTTATTTTGGGCTTTTAGTAATTTTCGTAAATTTGAATTTTTTTTGTGGAAAAAGAAACAAAACAAAAACGATTTATTATGTCAAAAGCTAAAAAGTAAGAAAATAAATATAGATCTCAGAAGGAAGTTTTAAGGTTAAAAAATATTAAATATAATTTTTTTAATAAAATAGTTTTATTTTGAGGATAATATTAGCCATAAAGAGTATTATTTAATTTTTTAAAATAAAATAGGAAAAAAGGCCAATTAAACCGTAGACTCATGTAATTTTCAAGCAGAAAAGATAGGTACGGGGTCCTTAGAGCCAAAAGCAAGGAATTTGGAGCCATAGGAAATCTTTGAGAACTTGGAACCTTTAAGAAAAAAATATTTTGAGCTTAGATTTTTGGTTTAATGTTTGTTTATACTTAGGTACTTGTTTTAGCGATTTTTCTTTTTGGCTCAAAGTTCCCAACTTACGGCTCCAAGTTTCCTACTTACGGCTCCGATTTCCCTATTTTGGGCTCCAAGTTTCCTCGACTCCATCGACCCTAAATCGAAAAGATGTGAACTATATGGGCCAGCGTGTAGTATGCTCTACCTCGAGATATAGTTGTATGTCTGCCGATTATTAAACACTTTCAGAAATAAACCTTAAAAATTCGATTTTATTTTTTTACCACAATACTGTTGTAGCTGTTTTTTTTTAAATTTTAGCCTCCTGAACTTTTTTTAAAACTTTATTTTTAAATTATTTAAATGTTTTTATTATAAATTATTTATCTAAGATTATATTTTTGTTAGTTTTTTGCAATTTTCTCAATAATCCTGAAATATTTTTTAGTGTTTTCACCAAGTTTTTTAAATATATTAAACTTTTTCGTAAACTAAAATATTACTCTGGTAAATCAAGCTTTTGGACCAAATACTCTAACTCCGTATGACATCTGTATACTATTTGTTTTTTTTTTACATTGAATATTTGTAGACATTATATTCTACTGTTATAACTAAATAACGTATGATAAAATTTTTGTTTGATTGATGCATCTTGCTTGTGTAGTTGTTTGGTTTAAGACTATAAGATAATCAATGAAAACAATGACATTGCTTCTTTAATGACGAATTATTAAATTATGGTTATGATAAATTGATTATTATAAACGCTGGTAAAAGTCTTTGATTTTATTAATCAATAGCTTCGTACATTAGCAATGGAAAACATCATGTTAATAACATTTTCCGCAATCACTAAATTGATAATTTTTATTTTTAAATTGAAACATTTATTTAAATTTTATATCATTTAAATTGGGAAGCTATTAAATTAGAAAGCAGTATTTTAAAGCGTAAAACACAACCAAAAAAGTAAAAAAATTTGCTTTTGCAATGGTCAAACACTGTTATGAAGATAATTTTTTTAATTGTTATTCTATTTCAATATTGAGGAAGTACAACTGGGTTAAATTTGTTGATCTATGTATTTGTTTATCGAAAAAAAGTTGCTATTGTGTAAATACTAATTACTAATTGAAACAAACTTGTTACTAGCATTATAATAATCAATTTATAATAATATATGATTTCCAGCTATCTGATCATTATAAATGATTTGAATAGAAGTTTAACCTTTAATAATAATATTATTATTTATTTATTTATCTTTAATTAGCTTGTTAATTTTTTTCTAATCTAGTTCTACAGTTAACGAGGTCAGATTTTTACCAATGAATAAATTCAAAATATTCTTTAACTAAAAAAGTTCGAACTAAAACGTAGGGTAACTGACTTAATTTCGGCCACCTTTTTTTATTTTTTTGAATAAGTTTTTTCTGGCTTTTTCATTCAAGCCAAAATTTGGCCTAAAAATCAAACAATAGCTATATTTGTTAATCCAGTGCAAAATTTGAATATTTCTGTCACACTTAAAAATCAGTGAAGGTTTAAACTTTTTTTTAAAAGTGGCCGAAGTTAAGGCGCGTGCCATTTATTTCGGCCACCTACAAAAAACTGGCCATAACTATTGCTTAAACGAACAATAAAAATTTCTAAAGGTTGAAAATTTACCCTTAGGTATTGTTCTTGGTACATATAACTTAATTTTTCCCGTTTGCAAACTTTAATAGTTATTAGCAAGACTTTAAATAATTATGTCAAAACCTTAAAAAAACAAGTTTTAATAATTTGTATTTTTTGTTCAATTTTTATTTTTGGCTTAAAAAACGTCAAAACATAGTCAAAGGAGCAAAAAAATTCTTTATAAATCCGGTAGTACAATGATATTTAAAAACAGCAAAAAACGACAGGTTCTTTCACCTAAATTTTCAGGTGGCCGAAATTAACGGAATCTTAAAATGCGCAGTTAGTTAAACGCATTGCAAAATAATTTTGAAGAAAATATCAAAACATGAAAATTAACAACTTTGAGCCGTAAATAGAAGATATTTTAAGGTTATATATTGCTTCGTTCTAAATTTGATGCAGTTTAAACACAAAGCAAAAATTAGGAAAATCACAAAAAATTCAATTTTTGTATAAAAATGCTGATAATGTAGAATAACAAAAATACAAAACTTTTGCAAAAACACTTTATTCAACATTAATCCAGTTACTTTTGTGCTAGTTCTTTTGTGTTTTAAAAATAAGCCAATTTTCTAACACCCTAAATTGGTGGCCGAAATTAAGGCGTGGCCGAAATTAAGTCAGTTACCCTACTGTTTCAAAAAAAAGTTACGGTCCCGATAATGATGAGCGTCCAATTATAGAATTCTCTATTTTAGAATATTATTTTAAGCAATTTACTTATTATTAATCAATCAATATTTTTACTCTAATGTTAACTAAACAATACAATTGTTGGTACGGGGTCTTTTATTGGAGCCGTAAATAAGGAAAATTGGACTCGTTGGAAATTTTTTGAGCTTGGAGTCGTGAACAAATGAAATGTGGAGCCCTTCAGAAAATTATGTTTGAGGTTAGCTCTAGGTTTTGCTTTGGTTTAGGTATGGGTTTTGGCGATTTTTACTATTTAACTTTAAGTTTCCAATTTTTAACTATTGAACATTCAAAAAATTTTTGTGCCTATTAATGTGTCACGACAAGGTTGTAACGTTTCACAACACTGTTTTCACTTGTCGTTTTAGTGTAAAATGGTGGTCATTTATCTTTGTAATCTCATGAGAACGAGCTTTTCGTTCGTCACGCGTCACGCGTCACATGTGTTTGTTTTTGTTTAAAGGAGCGTTTTTACAAATCAAATTCCTATATCGCCCAGAACGGATTATACTTTTAATGCAAAATCAATCTATTTAAAATTTTATATTTCGGTTTCTTGGTACTAAGGCTACAAAATTTGGTGGGGACCAGACTTATAGCGGCTAGGACAAAAATTCAGACCAAGTCATTATATCAATCAGTGGTTGCTCTTGTAACCACAATAAAAGTAAACAAGAAGCGGTATATCTAGATATATCTATTATCTGCATTGTTATCATAGTATAAAGTTAAAATAATAATATTAATAACACTGTTTTTTGCGTACAATAAAAAGAAAATGTCATTTCCAAAATTACCTAAGTTTGATCAATTCTCTCTTTAATCAAACTTAAATTTTGAAAAATTTAACAGCTTCTAAACTTAAACAATTTGCAACCACATTAAAACGTAAGTCTTAAGCATAATTGTGCAACCTCCGAAATCTTGAAAATATATACTCAAAATAATTTTAGTTGTACAGCAATTTGTTGTTCCTTGTTAACTTGACTGTGAACTTTCACGGCGACACATAAAAAACAGGCACTTAATGCATATATCGGGATTTTGTTTTTCAGACTCGCATCGTAATCCGTAATTGACCTTCTGTTACAAACGGGTACTGCGAAATGACCATGAACGGCTTAAATTTTGCAGATCAACTAATTGCTCAATTGCGACTACCCGGTTCCGGACATTCCGGTCCTAGCCTCTCCGAGACCCGAGGGGATCCTCTCTCCCCAACCTCCTCCTCCTCCTCTTGCTTGTCGGACTCCAGCGCCAGATCCTCTGTCATCGTGGCGAATAGCAGGCAGAAAAAGTACAACTTAACGTATTAGTGTGGTTACTGACGCTTCTGCTCCCAAATATCCTGCTCCGGAACTCTGCTCGTTAAGATCGTAAAAAGCGCCGGAGCTCCGCAACCTGAATTTAAAACTTTTTTTAATTTTAAAACCAAGCTAATTATTTAAAAACTGATTAAACTTTTACCAAAATTTTATAGCTTAAATTTTCAAATACGTTTTAGAACATTTTAGTCGTCTTTCAAGAACTATTTAAAAAAAAAATTAGTTTACAAAACATTTACTATCGCAATATATTTTGATTAGAGCTGCGAAATTTTATTATGAAAAATGTCCTAAAATGAACTTTTTTTATTTTTTTATCTTTAAATTCTTTCATAAAAACGTCCGAGACTACTTGGGTCCACGTTAGATTTTTATGCTTGGTTCACACTTCGTTAAGTGTTCAGAAGACAAATAAATTGCTGAGCCAGTTTGGGCTTGAATTTTTTTTAGACGTTTCAGTATTTTTTACCTTCTAATTATAAAAACAACATGCTTTTTTAAATAAAACAGTCCTTAGATTACACTTTACACTTTATACAAAGTACGAACCAGGCCCTAGCCGACGCAATGAAAACTATATTTTTTAAACTATTAGCTGTTTATAAGAATCATAATTCAATTAATTAAGGCTTAAAAATATATTTTGTTATCAAGTATGATAACATAATCTAACTGTTTAAGAGATTGCCTGCTTAATTTAAAGCATTGTTTTACATTTGAAATTTAGCAACCTTAATTCATATTCGTGACATCATTTATTATAGATTACACGCAAAATTATTTGTTTACCTTTACGTGTTATCTAGAACCATGTGCAGAGAATATGTGAAACTTATTATTGACTAGCTATATCATCTGAATATCACTTATAATTTTTTTAAATGAACATTTTGGTTGGCGAAATATAATCACTTTACCCTCAGAACAAACGTTTTATGTTTGTCTCTAGTTTTTTAAAACAAAATTTTGGTCAGTAGGATGTACTCGGAGCCGTAAATAGAGAACTAAGACCGACGCAAAATATTTAAATTTTGAAAGAACGTCAAAACAGAATTTTAGAGTCTTAAACGATAAACGGTACTCAATAAACGTTTTGTTATTATTATACTTCTTGCAATATTATCAAATTTTGATTTCCCTATGAAAAGTTTATTTCTATGCTAGGTATCTTATTTTAATATTTTAGTACTCAAAATTCAGTGATGTTAGATCCAGTTGAAGTTAGTGCCAGAAAATACTGGGAAGGAAAAAGTAAGTTTTTTTTATATTGTATTTTCTTCGTATACCTTTAAAAAAATGCAGCAGGGTCGTTAATAACTTTTTTGAGATTTTGTTTAATGTCACTACTTTAACAATTATTTTAAAATAAAGCGTAAAAAATTATAAACCAGTGTCGTTATTACTCTATTTTTTACATTTTTCCCAGTGTCACTACCTCAAAGCTTAGTGAATGAAGCGTTGGATATCAGATACCGGTGTCGATATTATTCTGACGGGGCGTCTGGCCTTAGAGAACGAGTGGAAAAGAAAAATCAGCAGAACGCTTTTCTTTTGGAAAAATACAAAATACTCGAAGTCATGATTACGGCATTTCTCGAAAAGTAAAATTTACAAAAATTTTTCTCTTAAGTTTGAATCAATTAAAGGGTTTTCTTGCACACACTGTTTTTAAGCTCAGCTTAAACTCATGTGACACATATGGCGTATGCGTATGACACATACACACACATATGTGTCCCTTTCGTGAAAACTTTAAATACAAGCGTTAATAAAAAAACAAACGATTATCTTTCTAACTTCATTGTCCGGCCTATGGTGTAACGGATAGAACGCCAGAGTCGATTTTGAAGGTTACGGGTTCAATTCCTGTATCGGCTTCAAATTTTTCAATAAATTTGGCTGTCTAAATTTTTCAGCGCCTGGTTATTTTTGCTTCTACTTTGGATCGTCGCACTCATATTGTGATAATGTTATCATGATAAAACGCAAGAATTCAGGAAGTTATCAAATTAAAAATCATGAAGAACTCAAACCATGAACTTTAGTTTCGCTAAGGAAAAACCCTTAAATCAAGCTGAGTTTTATTATGGCAATTTTGTTATTTTAATCAAGTAGTATATCAGCTACCGTATTCTAAATGCATTTTGTAATAAGCAATTTTTAAATTTTTTTGAGTATTTAGTGACTAAAAAATTCGGCCTTTTTTAGTCAAATAAACGTAATAGAAAAATAAAATATTTTATATTTTACTGAGAAACAATGGTATGACAAAATTTTACAATTTTTTGTTATTTTTTAAAGTTTCTCTTGTGTAAAAAAGTCATAAAGATTTAACATTTGTATCTTTTTAGGATGTCGGCTTACAAGGAAATTGCTTATAGTGACTTTAGCCAGCTCAGTTTGTTTCAAGATTTGTAAGTTATACAACTTAATAATAACTAAAGTCGGTTCAAAATTCATGTAAAATTGATTAAGACTGGAAAAATTTTTTAGGTGAGCATAACTTGCTAACAATACTATTGAGTCAGACGATAATAAACTTAAATATAATAATAGCCAGTATTAAATTTTTGTTGGAATAAATCGTACTGTTAGCGAGATGTGCTCATCTGAAAGAATTTTCCAGTCTTCTTCCTTTTTGAACAATTTTTAATATTGTCTGCAGCTGCATGTAGTTTTTTTATTAATTTAAAATATTTTAAATTACCTTTTTACTAAAAATTATTGAAGCAATTAGCCACTTTGTTTACCATATCCTTTTTTTGATATTTTTCTTCGAAACCTGGCTGTAAGTCATGTTCTAAAAGATTAAAACTGACTCAAAAATTAGTTCTTAGTTTTAACTAATGTATAAAA
Organism: Microlaimidae sp. YZB2_3; assembly: GCA_030248175.1. Lineage (NCBI taxonomy): Eukaryota > Metazoa > Nematoda > Chromadorea > Desmodorida > Microlaimidae > Microlaimidae sp. YZB2_3. Next base: position 1,348 of record JASAMX010004916.1, on the reverse strand, counting down.
AATCACAGATGTTTACAACTAAAAATTTTAAATTTAAACCTGAAATCATACAAAAAACAATCTTTTTCCTTCAGAAAAATGCTTTAAACTAACAAAAACCAGTGCAATTTTTTTGGAAGAAAAAAAGCATAGTAACTTTAGTTTACATTTAATACAGTATTTCTAGTTGGGTTTATCAATTTTTTTAAAGATATGTTTTAAGCTTAATCAATAGTAAAGTGTTCTTCTCAGTGGTTTTTGTTTGGAACGTCATAAAATACTTATATAAACATGTAAAAAGGGAAATTTTCAGAACGGTTTTTCTTTCCCGAGTACCGGTGGACTGTGAAACTACAACGCGACCGCCTGTGACAACGAGAGTCAACTCCAAACCTCTTTTTCGACCGGAAATTAGACTTTCAAAAGATTTCTGGAATTTGGCTCCCGGCCAAAAAGTGGAAGGATTTATTTTAAAGTATGTGGATTGTGCTTTGAGGCGTTTTAAAATTTGAAAGAAGCAAACTATGAAATGACCTAATAACTAAATCGAAGTAAAATTAAATTATTATATCGGAATTACGAGTATTTTGTTTATTATAGATAAAATACTAAAGGTAAACCCAACGTGGCTGCAACAGTTGTTCGTTGAATTAGAAAATATCCCCCATTAAATAACCATTCAAATCGCGGTAATCTGACGTCACTTTATCAGTCAATTAGATTCAATTTAATACTGAGTATTTGTTTGATAAAGTGACTTCAGATTCTCGTGATTTAAGTGGTTACTTAATGGGTGCATTTTTTAATCCAACGAACAACCGTTGCTGCCACGTTGGGTTTAGCTTCAGTAATTGTTAACGTACACGCGGCTAATAATTTTCTAAGTGGAAATCAAAATGAGAGGAGCTAAAAAGGGGGCGTTACTATTTGCTCGCCACGTTTATTTAATAATAGATTTTTCCCAACGCTCATTGGCTGAAAATAATTTTATGGAGTCATAATTCTCTGAAGATCTTTAACATTAAATAACGTTTGTTAAAATGGAAGGTTTTTTCTCCGTGTTTTGATTTTTTGTCACATTTTTTATGGTTTTAACTGTAATGGTGGTTTTGCATAAAAAAATTATAACAGCTTTAACAAATAATAAAAACGTGGCCGAATTATATTATAACTGTTAGAATTTTAACAAAAACTTATTGACTCACATGAACTTGTACTTGTTATTGGAAATCATATAAAAGTTGAAGCTTCAAAATTTTAAGATGGTTATCAAATTAGAAAATTTGCTTGGGCTTAAATTTAGATTTAGACGTAAGTTTATTTTGTATTTTGCGCATGTTAAACACATATTTTAAAATTCCGTACCTAC